>JBAJNP010000824.1:0-78052 GCA_036877545.1 Yasuhikotakia modesta | reverse complement strand
AATCTTAAGCAGGACAAAATGATTAAACTTAAATAGTCAAATTGAATAATGAACAGTAGCATGTAACTAAATATTATGGCATTAAAATGACCCACAAGATCAGGGACATGTGGACAGAGCAATTGTTTCATTTGCATAACCCACCCAAATGAAGCAATTTATGAGAAGGAATCTGATCTCCATGCTGCATATGAGACAAGGCCAATTTAGGAGAGCGTGTAAATCTACCACATACAGTATGATAATGTTTCACTGAGATTTGATGCACTGCACCACTGCTTGTTGGAGTAAATGTCTTGTTTACGACCACCAAACAACACCTTACTACAAACTGTGCTTTGTGCTCGGGTGATAGTAAAAAAGTTGCTAGCATAAAGACTTTATTTACTTTGTAGCCCCACTGAAGTCTGAAAACATTCACGATTTATAACCTGTGCTTGTTGACAGCATATCAACTAAGAACCAACTGAGTGAAAAGAGGATCTGACGGTGTCTGCGTGTGATGGATCTCCTGTCGGATCCGTTTCATCTGTGACACAACAGCGGAAGAACCGGCACTTTCTCTCTCAGAACCAGCACGTTTTTTATACAAAACTTATTTGTTTAAAGCTAATTCATATGTAGGTCTGATTTATGTCTACGTTTAAAACCACACTGATAAAATGTTACATTGTGACAATTAAGGTTTTTTTAGTTTTTAATTTCGGTGGTTTACTGCAGGCCTGTCGAAATGAATACCTTGTGCTGCAAATGAAAGATTTATAATGTGGCATTCTGTCAGGACAGCGCTGTAACTTTATATTTTCACCACAGTGGTCCTGTGTGACTCAAAATATCACTAGTGCTTTAACACACTGACATCAGACGCTATATTAGTGAGGGTCTCTCATAGACGCAATGGTTGTCATACTAAGTTAATGACATTTAATAAACCCCCCAAAGCAAACCTTCAAATCCAATTTCCTGGTTTTTGAGCAGGTTAAACAGAAGACATATCCTTACAAGTCAATTTTTAACACATTTCACTCTATTTTTCACTTGTAAATGTGGCCTTTACAAGCATAGCCACACACACACTCATTCTCACACACTCTCACACACACACAAACACACATTGAAAAGTGGAAATGAAAATGTTCCTCTATGACATGCTGTAGCCATTTAACCTAACCAACGTTCACCCACGTTCATGTTAATATGTAGAAGGGAACTGCATTAACTATCTTTTTTATGTGAGTCCACAGCCTTTATGTGAGTGTACATTGTAAGTGTTCACAGTTGGAAAATCCTTTCAGATTTCCTTCCCTTCAGCCTGCAGTACTTATTTATCTGTGTGTTTGTGTGTGTGTTTGGAAATATTATTCGCTGTTGTCACCTCAAAACATTTTTCCTCTTTGTTTATTACCCATAGGTCAATGTCATTGTAACATCTTGATATTTATTTCTAAAAATGTATTTTTGCTCTTTTTTATATTGATACCATTACTGTGCCAAAAGGTCATTGTAAGAAAATAAATGAATTTTTATCACTGGTGTTTTTGCGATTATTTTCTGCACCGCATGAATGAAGATCTTTGTATAGTTTTATTTACTGAAAGAAATGTAATATCCCGCTGTTTGGTGAGGATACACAAACTTGTCACAAATAACTGGCTGTGAGCGTTGCTATTTTTGCTCGATTGTTCTTATCAGTCTCAACACATGACAGGCCAATAGACGGCTGACAATGGGTCACACGGTCAGTATTGTTTACATGGTGACTTAGCAGCTGTTGTACAATAGCAGGCTTGTTATGAGTAAGAACAGGCATTACCAAACACAACCCAGCTATCCTCCTCAATGTTTCCAGAGCACCCCGTCTGGACCAAATTAAAGCATTTACCCACCCAATAGTTCATACATTAAGTGTGTTTTAAACTGCCCCAAAGTATTTTGTACCTCTCAGTATTTCAGGCATTTAAAAATTGTGCATCTTTCTCATTTCTGAAAGTTGTCACGTTGGAGCCTAAACGTTTGTTTATTATAGGTACAAATTGAAATAGATTTTCAGTAAATGGCAACAACCTCCCATCTGTTTATCTCCATCTGTTTGTGAATGTTTTTCATACACCCTGCAAAATGAAATACCAATCATTTACATATAAATGCATATCAGCTTACAGGTATCAACTACAAAAACATCTTTCCTTAAACACGGATGCCAGAGGTCACGGGTTCAAATCCCTGGGACAATACATACTAACATCCTCAGGAAATATTTGCATAAGTGCTCTTCAGATATGTAAATCGTTTTTATTTTCTTGGAAAATGATTTAGCATTCTTCAGATTTACATTATGATTCTTTATTTAATTCTTAGTGTTGCCCGCACACAGAACAAACTTGTAGTGTAAAGTCTGAGACATGCACATATAAAGTCCCCTGGTCAGCTAAAGATATCTCAGATGAACACTCATCTGACATGGCCTCCATCGGCCACATAAATAAAGCTGTGAAGGACACACAGTGTTGTCCAGTAACATCAGACAGGCATTCAAATGAGCGAAAGCAGCGTTTAAATTTCACTTTAAATCAATTAGTTAATGATCAAACTTGAGTTTACTTTGTCTTTTCCATCAATAATGCCTTCATTGTACTTTGTTAGAGGGAAGCATGTAAAAATTTGTGCCTCAAAAGTTTGTTGGTGGGGCATAATTGTAAATGTCACGTGTGATTTGTGCTGCGGTGGAACGGGTGCAAAGTTTATTATCATCCTCAGACTGCAAAGTTCACTGTCTTATTTCATGTTCTGGAGGAATGCCATAAATATTATGGAGCCTCACGGTTAAATCAGACGAGCCAGGCTTGAAGCCGTCTCTCTCCTTGCTTGCATTTGGTCCGAAATGCTGAAGATTCCCACAGTCCTCTCCCAGCGCCTCCGTCCAGGGCCTGTCCTCTCCGTAAGGAAAACCGCTATGGAAAAAACCCAGACCGCCAACACCGTCAAACTCCCACCCGCCAACAGCGCCACCCCGGATATGAACATGTCGTTCAGAGCTTTTCCAGGTTTGGGCATGTGGTAGGCCAGCGCCACGTCTAACAGAACCGCTCCACAAATAAGCAAAGACATTCCCGTGATCAACATCACCAGAACGTCCGACAGGCCGCCGCTCTTCAGCATGTTAATGCGTCGCCGGCTGCGCACGCAGTTCATGTCCTGCACCGCCGAGCTCAGCAACTGCTTCAGAAGAACAGCCAAGGCCAGCAGGCAGAGGGTGGTCCCGGCCCCCAGTCTCCACTCGCTGGAAAGGCTGGTGGTCGTGGAGAGGAGGCAAACGCCACCCAGACCGCAGCCCAGGGTCAGACACACCGAAGCGCAGTAGCACAGCAAGGATTTGCGCGGTTCACTGAACCACCAGAGCTCCACCTGCTCCTCCAGGAGGTTCTGCTGGATACGGGCCGGGTCGGGATGCGGGTGGGCTCTCGGGGGGGAGTATTCCTCCAGCTCTGACATGATGTTTGCTGCTGACGGTGCTCAAAAGAGCTGCCAGCTGTGATAGGGCGTCTGACTGGACTTCCTGTAGAGAACAAGGTGGTATTAAGGTAAGATGTCATGCGTTCAGTTGAGAAGAATGTTAATTTAACGATGTGTTAATATGCTGAAGGGGAAATAAACGGCCAGTATAGAGTTTATTATTAACACATCACTCTGAACACTCCCCAAAACATGCAAACATGTAAAGAAATGATGTAAGTTTTATGTAAAATATCATTTTGTCAGGCCAAGGGCTGCATTAGAAAAATCCAATTGCGATTCTTTTGAAAATTGCAAAGATATTTATTGAGTAATTTCTAATATTATTATAATTATTATCATAAAAGACTGCAGGTTTGCTATGGAAGACACCACATCAAACATCTAAACATTATTAAACTTCTAACACTAAACAGATTAAACTGCAGTTACTAGCACCACTGTTTATGTAAAACTACTTAACATTAGCATTGTTTTAAGTTTTCTGATAAAGATTCTAAACTGACTCCCAAGCCATTTACAGATGTCTGAAAATAAACCATTAGAAAGTTTATCATGCAATTAAAACACTATTATCTCAGTTAATCGCACGAGAACCTAAATGAAGATTCATCTACAATGAACATTTCACAGTATGTATTTTTTACACACATTAATATAAATGTACACACACACACACACACACACACAGCTAATTCACACATCACTAACAAATTTGCACACTGAGTATGTGTGTGAGAAGACAATTTCTTCCTTGTATTAAGTTTGTACAGAGAGTTATTCATCTTAACCTAATCTGCTTACTAAAAGTAATTTCTAAAAACTTAAAAGCGTGCAATAGTTGTTTGAAAGCAAGTTTCATTAACATTGTTCCACGGGCACCCTAACCACTTTTCACTCTTTAGTGAAGCAGTACACTGTGCTATCTCTGACTGCAGGTCTCTGATCTATCTGTAAAAGAAGCATTTATAAAACAGACTCTTGCCTCCAGTCACCATACAACAGCTGATGCCTTGTCTAACACGCGCTTCTCTGCCTGGTTGCTAGACAGAAACAATGGAGCTCTGAGTCCCTCTCGAAGCCAGGCAGGGACAGGCCGCTATCACACTGAAGACAACAGAAACACAGGCTGATAGTTAGACAGGAGGGGGGCGTATCAAATATACGCCCAGTTTGTCTAAATCAAAGGGCTTTAATGAAAAGAATCAATCTTCAATCTTAAAATGAAGAAATGAATCTTTAACCTTTGCACCCCGGGGGGCCGTGAGTGGGGGACACAGCCATGTTTCTTGCTGCCACCTCTAGTTTCTTCTTCCTGCTTAATCCACAGTTTATCGGGCCGCACACACGGCTCAGATTTCTGTCAGGGGTTATCTCAGAACCGAACCGCAAAACAGCAGCTGGCCTGAACTTCAGAACTGCAAAACTGACTTTCTGACTAAATTTTTCTATCTGTCATTCTCATTATCTTCCATTTACTGCTACTCTGTTACCCACAGAGCGTTTAAAAATCAAAGCTCCTCTCTTAAAAGTTAACATATGCTTTGTGCCCTATTCCATCATTTCCATTCAAGAGTCTCTGTTGTCAGTAACTCGAACACTCGTTCATTTCATCACTGCCACATCACAGCCACACATCGTAGGAGGAAATAAAATGACATTATAAAGACAGACGACTCAATCTTACTCTGCGCAAAACGTCTCAATGTTCTCTACGTATGACAAACTCAACAGACCAGAGTCTGGTGTTATGGCTGTGCAAACATTGTACTAAAATAGGTAACATAATCTGAGTCATACGTCTTAAGAAATCTGCAGCAGAACAGCTGACGTTGGTATTTTGTTTTGTTTTGTATGTTTTGTATTTACTGCTGTTTCGTTTCTAAATGGCCGGTTTCAGCACCAATTAACAGCCATTGGTTTGGATCACCAATGAACAGCCTCACCTGCCCTGTTGACGAAAGGAAATAAGTTCAACACCCTCCCGCATTTTTCTCAACACTGACAGCTTCCAAAATGTTCAGTTTTGTCCTCCAGGAAACAGAAATGTGAACACGGCCCATAATGCAACAGAAATCAAAAACCTGGGCCTTTTCCTTCGCTCTCAGGGCAAGGATTCATTCCCAATGTTTCATCTCTGTCCCAGAAGATTCCAGAACCCCATGCTGATGTTTTACACGTAACTGGGAAATGTCACCGTGCCATTTTAACATATTATGGGAACGGTTGAGGAACCTGGAAGCATTACTTGTTAAGATAAATTCTTTTTAACACTATCTCTATCCCTGACAGAATAACATAGAATAATGGCACCTCAATGGTACTTTACTGCTGTTTAAACTGCATGTTTAACAAAAAACTTTATAAACAAATATAAACTTTATAGTTTATTTCAGAGCTTGGAAAGGGCAACAAATGTCGAATTACTTCAAATTCATCTTCTTCCTAAAATATTTCATTACACTATAAAGCATTTCACACAGTGTAGAGCACAAATAATGTGGTATTTTCTTATTGTTATTGCAGTTATTTTCAGTTATTGCAGATGTAGGCACTTCCCTCAAATCCCCAGATTCCCTTTAAAATATTGGCTAAAATATTGGATTTATTAGTTACAGCATATATTGTTTTAAACATTGATCATTTGCTTATAATATGTACATTGAAATGTTATTTAAAGTGTATAAGACGATTCTGCAAATACAGATTTAAGCATGTATATAATCCATAAACTTTTTATTGAAATTCCCAGATCAATGACACAAATCCGGGAATGCACACATGCAAGTTGTTTATCCCAAACTCCTGGACAAAGTTTACACGTCCTGTGCTCTGTTATTTCTCATTTCCATCTCACCTAAACCTTTCACATTATTGTTATTATTATTATTATTATTAATGCGCCTGATCGAGGCTCTGTAATCCAATCCGGGTTCGATCCTTACCTGCGCTGCGCAGGCATGAAACGCACCATCGTGCAACACATCAGCCACAAAAACACAGCAGGACACAGACAGGCTTCGGTCCGTCGGTCCTCAGAAACAGCCATCGGGTTGTATTGAAAGACCCAGGCAGAAATCCCGAGCATATCGGGTTGCGATGCCCACCGCCAGCGATCTGTCGTGCGGATGGCGCTGCAGGTGCAACGCCGGCTCGGTCCGGAGCTCTGCTCCTCGTTTGGAGGTGTGGTTTCAATTATATTATTGTCTACCAAAGCTAGAATTGTGTTTATGAAGTTTACTAACAATAAAAAACGCTCATAAGTTTTAGAGATAAACTAAAGTTTGAAGTGCATTTAAACTTACATTAAAACGTGATGCAAGTCTTTCAGTGTGTCTAAAATAAAACATGTATATTCATAAAACGCTTATTTTGATGCTTTTTAACAGTGATTTATGCTGTTATCAACAAATGTGATGTTGTCCAAATGTCTTTATTGTTTAGTTTTAGGCAGATAAACAGATTCACAAATGTTATCATAACAGTTTGTATTTCCTGCAAATCCATCAAAGCCTGGTTGGTGTTGGGATGTATTTGTTTGTTTGTTTGTTTGTTTGTTTGTTTGTTGGATGGAAATGTGGTTAGTTCTTCTAGTACTGAAATAGTGGCCCTATGGTGTTTGTTTTAAAGGTTGGCACAGGTAATGCTTTGTTTTCTGCAAATGGTGACCCCTAGTGGTTCAGTAAGGCTTCACTACACAAGCCTACGTCAATGTACATTATAGTATGCAAACTAAACTTTACAAACGTTACAATTTCTGTATTATATTTAACAGGATGTCAGTACAAAACTAAATGCCTTACTTCTGTCTGTGAAACACACTTAAATGTTTGCGCTGTCTCTCCATCCATCTTTCCTGTGACAGATGTTGGCATCACCACCGGACCTTCAGATCTTTGATGTTGTCTCCTGAAGTCTCCTGGGGTCGTGGGATGAAGTTTTACAGATTTATGAAGGTCATTCATGGACCTGTACTCATCACTTTGTTGTTAGGGGAGGAAGACAACACACACACACACACACACACACACACGTTTTGGAGTTTGGGCTTTAATATGAACAATGCTCAGTTCTTGTGAGGCTTTCTGTTGTGGAAAGGATCCAATTCCACCCTGAGGAAAGCAGACTAAGCATTGATCTCCCACCTCAGTCATTAATGCTGATCTATTCCACCTCAGCTTCATTTCAGCCTCATTCGTATTCTAATAGCCAGGCCCTGGAGTGACATGCTACGTTTGTACAAGGCCGGTTTACGTCAATGTTGTGCCAATACAAGTGTAGTGCCGGTTGTATTAGGGGAGGGGCATTTTTAATCTTGAAAGCATTTTATTGGACAAAGATGTGGCAGTTCAAGTAGAGTCATCGCTATTTCAAATCCATTTCTCCAGTAAAAGAACTGCTCATAACTGAGTATATCAGCTAAGGATAAAGTTTGTTTTGTCAACTTTTAGGACTGCACCGGCTTTAACAGACATGGACTAAAGGCCACAAAACTCCCATTTTGATTTCGTGGGGTCTTGAAAGCTCATATATCAGTTTGATCTGTCTGCTGGGTGAAGATGTGCTGGTCATTCTTTATATATTCAGTCCCCACATTCGCTTCACTGATCTCTTTTATGGGCTGTTGAACTGAAGAAAGAGAGTGAATATAAAGGTCCACACAGGGCGAGACACATACTGCTTGCAGACTCGGGGTGAACATACATTTCTGGGATTTTAATTACAGTAAATGCAGCAAATGTACATATTCTGTGTTCCAAAGTCGTAGACGGGAGTAACTAGTTTATAAATTCCTCAAATACGTTGCAATCAATTAAAAGCAAAAGTATTTAATCTGTTTATGTGTCTTAATTTCTCTTCATTTTATGAATGCAGAGTCAAAACCTTGACAAAATGTTTTTGGAACATTTTGGAAATGCTTGCAGAGGTCACATGCTATAGTTTTAGCTTTTTGACTTCAGAAATCTGCTCATTTCAGAACAAACCATGCATGTTAATTTTTAATAAACTGTCCTGTTGGACTGGGGAGAAGGTTTTGTGGTCTTAAAGTTGCAGATTGTTGTTTTTCTTCCAAAACTGCAGGAACATTTGATTTCTCATCAGATGGTGTCTGTAGAACATTCAAGATGATGAATGATCTTTCACATCTTCTCCTCAATCTCCATCTGATCTTCTGAAGTTACGCTGACATGTACGTCCTGGTTCTGTCTGTCTTGGTTGGTCTTCATCTTCCTCTTTAACACCTCAGACCATCTGGATTCATCTTCCTGACAGATTGTGTTTGTGAGGGAACGTGTGAGAAAATCCCGCATTCTCCGTTACTGCCCGAGCCTGTAGGGAGCAGGAATGAAAAGAAGAAGAGAAAAGGTGGAGAGAAAACAAAAAAAAACAACTATGCAAGCAGAAAACGAGAGAAAATACGATTTAGGAGGATCTAATGAAAAAAGAACAGGAAGCTTTTCGAGAAAAGCTCAATACAGACAGCAGCAGAACAAGCAGAGGTTAGAGTTCATTCTGAGGACAGTTAATCCATAAACCAGACAATCTTTAAATCCTTATGGTTATTTAAACTTAAACTTTCACTCTATATCTGAGACACATTTCTGAGGGGTGCTGTCACCAACAACAGGGAATACACTTAGGTATGAAAAACCAAATGAAAGTGAAAACCTGCAGTTTATCCAGAAGCAAAATGTTATAAATAGGTCCTACGTTTATAAACTTTGTGACCATCTCCAGTTTGAAGTAAAATATTGGATAGGCATTACGTGCAACAGTGAGACTACATGAAATAAAACATTTTGCATGTGATTTAAAACCAAGATGAACAAAATCATGTAAAATGATAATGTATTAACTTGTAAACATCACTGTTTTAAATCTGTGTCCATATTAAATCCACGTAATGTGACTTTTATCATAAAGTTTGTAACAGTACAATACAATAAAACTTTCCAAATATTCTCCCATACATTTACCCACAAATTATGATAGAGGGGTTAAAATATGGACAAAACAAACCAATAATTGTTGCCAGGGTCTAAGTTATGTATGTAAACCACCCAGACATCTGATTTAAACCCATTGACTCAGTAGCTCCACCCGAATTTCCGGCGAGACATGGCAGCTTTTTTGCAGATGGATATTGTTGGATTGGACGGGATGAATGGATTTGTTAAAGGTATTTCTCCCATGTTAAACTTTCCTGAACCAGTCGAGTCCAGTGCCGCTATATTGCCGCTATATTAGCGCTACTGTATGCGCACCTTGTGTTTAGTACAAGTCTAGTCTGAACAGAAACACAAGTTGTTTAAGTTTGTTAGAAGATATTGGTAAATACACTTCAAGTTTGTTTAGTACATAACTTTAATGACACAGCCAAGATTATTTGTTTTTCACAAGTGTCAACAGGAAACACAGGAAACTAAACACAGAGTAAAATAAGTCATAATAAAACGAGTATTGCACACAGTTCAAGATCAGTGTCTGTCCTGAGATGCTTGTAAACAGTTCTTTAAGATTTACTAACACACACAAGAGCTCCAGTGAATCAGTTACATTTGTTTATACCTCTGCAAGAAACTAGGATTGTGGCTAATGTAAATTTGGATTGTGTTCAATGTCAAAGACCATTCATTTGATCAAAAGTTCTGGTATTTTGTTGCAAATTTAGCTCTCGTTTTGTTGAAGGTATGTAGACATTATTATTTATGGTTTATTGTAAAGATCATTGGTGAAGATGAAGATGAAGATGAGATTGCAATGTGACTCGGTGGATGTTTGGACGTTCCGAGACCCCAGTTTTGTTTGAGAAAGTTCACTTTGTAGTTATGAGTTTGTTGATGTTTGTTTTTATAGAAATAAGTTCAACGTTTTGATGTTGCATTAAAATGCATGGCCCTGTTAAAAAACAGCATATTGGTCCTGAGCTAAGATATCAATGTATAATGATTCATCTTCATGTGACCAACCAAAAGTGTTTACAAAGTCCCTCAGCGGTGTGTTGAGTTGAGAGAGTTTTTATCATTATTAGCCATTCATGGGGTGGAAAGTTGTAATAATTCAGGTATGGATTATTTGAAGGCTGTAATCACATTTGGCCTTGGTATTGGTGATGGCTTACCTAGACCACAAACAGAGAAGGTTTTGAATTTCTAATGAACTGTATCTTTAGTTCCCAAGGATTTTTCCATTTAGGAACAGGCTGGAGTAATGAGAAATCTCATGCTGAGTGTCAGCGTGGCATCGATGACGGATAGGTCATTTAAAACTGTTTTCAATTCAATCTGGCATGATTTGATTTAATCATGCGATTCACATGAGGCAATAAGATTTCGTAGCAATTATTGCTTTTAATGGTTAAATGGTCGAACACTTAACTGAGAATGTAAATTAGGTTTGCAGTCTCATCTCAACACGACACAGAGACTGTGAAATGTTTCGACATGGATATTTATTCAGGAGATTAACTTTTAAATTGGACTTCATTGTACATTTATCTCATCCAACATAAAACTACATGGGGTAGATTCTGTGTGGTGCCTTAAATCTTACAAAACATTATAAATCTAGACCTTAATGGTTGAAATATTCTGTGTCCTTTTTCTTTAGGTTTTGCCATATTTATTATTAATAAATTACGAAAGCTTCTGTTTCTATTCACTTCCTGCAGTGTTTTAAAGATCCATGTTCCTTGGCAAGTGTAAACATAAAGTTGCTGGTTTTGTCCACAAGAGAGCACCAAACGCTTAGTAACTAGTTGGCATTAGAAACCTATTCAGTCATGCCTTTATTGATGTGTATGTTAATATTTCAGACCTTAAGTATTATATTACTTTGATGGTTAAGTATTATTTAATATAATTCAGATTCTGGCTGAAAGAAAGAAAAAATGAGTACTTTATGGGCTGAAACTAATTTTGGTGTGGAGTACAAGTCAAGTTTGTGCTTAACATGTATGTGCCAGAAACCGAGGCACATCAATGTAATATTTCCAGCAGAGTTTGTCATCTTGCTAGACACTCACTGTTGCAATTAAAGTTCATTTCGACACTGTTGCGCGTCCGACGTGTGAGACCTGGAAACAAAGAGCAGAATATTGCCATCACAGTTTTATCTGTCAGCAGGAGTTGTAATTTCTGCCAGTTTCAGCTCAGGTTAATGAGATCTGCTAAATGCAGCCACAGCTGTCTTTGTGAGAAAGTCTGTCTCTTTGTCTTTCTGACAGGCTGTCTGTCTGTCTGTCTCTCCTTAAACTCTGTTGCGTCTGTTTTGCGATGCTCTTTGGAGCTGCGCTCCTTTTGTGCTGTGTTTCTGAGACTGGCCTGTATTTTATATATGCATAATTTATATATGCCCCATTATCTACAGAATTTGCATTACAATAGTGATGACAAAAATAACAGGGTATTTGAATAGCCACACACACATTGACTTTTTTGTACAAGCTGAGCAAAGCTGGCAGCCTCAGCCCTCCTGGTTGTTAATGTTAACTAGTAATTACTGCTAACTAGTAATTAAAGACAAGCTGAAAGGCATAAGCGGGTGTAAAGGAAGATGGATACAGTATATTTGTCCTGCATGTGAGGCCCAGGTAGATAATGGGGTGCAGTAGAAAGCAAAATAACTGTCTGTTATATAAGTACATGCCACCTTTAGCACAGTCATATTTTTTTAATACCACTAACAAAATACGAAGGAGTGTTTTGACACTGAGAAAAGCTACAGTTCACCAAGAGAATAATCTCCAAACGGCCACAGGGTTGCTGTTGGCTCTTTCAGACTTGCTCTGTCTGTTTTTTTGTACACGTTGTGAGTGTTTAATGTGCCCATCTAGCTTAGAAACTGTAAGATTGTTGGCTGGTAACTGTGGTTGTTGGTGATGCAACAGCTACAAACTGCATCAGTGTCCTCATGACTTCTTGTCTCTTTCATTAAACCGACTGAAGCCTTATTTAAATGTGGCACTTTCCATGAATGTGTTACAAAAATGGGCCTGACATTCTTAAACAAGTGTTTGTGAGAATGAACCTTTTGGCAATAAACATTGTAAGAAAATAGTACACAAGAAAATTGACTTATTCTTCTGCTATAGAATATATCTGTTTATTTATTTGGAGCTTGTTCCTGTCTGTATGTTATATCTCATATAACATATGACAGACTCTACACATGTCTGTCAATTACAACTAACTGTCTATTGATTTAAAATCCTGTGTTGATTTATGTTCTCAATTTATCACCTTTTGGTGAGATAAAGTGTCTTTTGAGGCACTAGCAGAGTTTGGGCTGTGTGATGTATTACAGTAGATCTTTGAGTGTATAACGTCTGACAGAAAGTCAAAAGCACAGTTTAGCCACCAGCGGGTCGCCGCGGTTAATTGCTTGTTAGAAAAACTGTCAGTCAATGTATTTCTCACACAGCTCTGCTCCGCCTCTGTCAGGGTGACTTAATAGATTCCTATCGTCGCCACTGGACCGTGAATCGACCAATCCGGTAAAGTCATTTAATGTCACATGACTAACTGGCTGGTGATGATATGTCATGCAACACAATGGAGCAGCCAGGACTGTCTAATAGTCTCGTCTCTTGCTTTGTGAGGCTTATTAGTAATTGAGAGACAGCTGTAATAACATTTTGTCACTTATTCCTGCCAGTTTCTGGAGGCTAATCTGAGAAGAATGATAAGGACAGAAAGTGAGGGTGACATCACAGGTTAAAGCACATGCAAAAAATGGTCCAAACGCTTTGGTGCCTTAGTGAGTCCTAGGGAGAGATTCTGTCTACCACTCAGTACAGTAGATATATCTATCATTATACTGGAATGTTTGTGGAAGACCCTTTAAAGGTTTTATTTGCCTAATGAAGGAACGTTATAGACTTAATGCCTCCCTTTGAGCCTCTGTGGGCAAATATATAACAGAGAGTTGATGCGTTTTCCATCCGCCAGTCCCTGAAGGGCACAGAAAGAGCCGTAAGGCTAAAGGCCTAACGTGATTGGTCAGACCACATGATACACGCTCTTGTTAAAGTTTGCAGCTGATCTAAGAACAGTGTGGCTTTATAAATCTATTAAAATATAAATTGTTGAAGCAGGATTTGTCTTTAAGCTCTCAGTGGTGTGTAAGTCAGATATACTACACAGGTTTTTTTTGTGTGGCAGTGGATGATTCACAGAGCGAATGTGTTCATCACAGTTGAACATTTCACACAGGACGGATGCCCTCCAACAGCTACCAGGATTTGTGTCATCGGAAAATGCCAGGGAAGTGGGCCGGAACAATCTGCCTGGTGGCATGGGTGAGAGATTTCTGTTGTAGGGATACCACCAGAAACACATTTGCTGCGTACGTCCTTTCCATTTAAATCAATATACATCCAAACCTGATGTTTGGACGCTATCGCTCGACTGTTTCGAACCTTCCCCGCAGTCCCATCACCTAAGGTTATTGATGTACTGCCCGCAATATCATTTTTCCTTGACATCTCATCATAAACGTATTACAAAGTAATAAAAAATGCCACCTAATAAAAGCTGGAGTTTCTGAATAGTGTTTAGGTGTCAAAGCTGCTATTGGATGTGATGGAAAAGTTTAGCTGATTCTTTTGATGTGACGAATAGAAACAAACTGGTGATTAATGTCCTCAGGCCTATCACATCCTACTATGACAAAGTCATCGGCTTTTAGTCATTGATCACTGTCAACAGTAATCTAATGTCGGATCCTGTAATGATAGCTTTCTTTGAGGGAAACCATTCTTCACTGTGATGGCAATAGAAGCTTTTTTATGTTTTTGATGGAGTGGCAACACACACAGACATCTTGTGTTTGTGCTTCACGTGTTGTAATTTTGAGACGATGCCTAACATTAACTCATATGGACTTCTGAAGGAAAGGTTGGAGAGAGCAGGTTTATCTAATCCTGTCAGTTGCAATCCCTGGATAAACAGACACTTAACACTTCGTTTCACATCCCACTTTGACTTCTGTTTTAATTAAATATAATCCATGTTAGAGTTGGGCACAAAATATCCTTACAAACATACAAAAATATGTTTACAAAATGTGGGTTTTTATGTTGATATTTTCGAACTGAAAATGATTTATTCATTCACTCTGAGGTTTAAATTACCTCAGCAGAAATCTGACGTTCATCGCATCTGACTGGACTCTCAAATTTCCACTAAATGTATTTGAGTTAAATGATTTTGTGTCTTGCACTTTTTTTGCCTTTTTCCAATCGACTCATTTTTCAAACCAAATCATTTTATGTTCCGCAATGACAAGGTTTATTTTTTGCCTGTCATTCATTATCGATTTGATGCGGTGTGTGTGTGTGTTTGAGTTATTTGTCCCGTTAAAACTTTTGACAGCTTTTTTAAATAAACTTTATTCAACTTTAATTAAAATGTATTAAAGTATTTAGTCACATCAGAAGCAACCGTCACTCAACCACTGTGTCGCTGTGATTCCGCCGCTTGATGTCAGAATCGTCAGGATGTTTAAAACTTTGACCAGTAACTTTCTGTTTCCCTTTTTTGACATCCTTTAATCTCTGAACTGTCGCTTCTGTTAAATAAGTGTTTCTGAGCTCAGCTGTCGCGGTTTGACATGATCAGACGATTAAAAATCCATTTGAAATGTTTCAGCACAGAACAGAACAGTCTCTGAAATAATATTCTGTGCATTTTAAACTTTTAGGTTAAGTGCATGTCAAATAAAACATCAGAGGTGATTTATTTTGCTGAAGTTTTAAGGCAGTACAGCCCTTGATGTTCAAGGCTGGTTTTGAGCGTCAGAGGTTTCGTTTAGAACCGATAGCCAAACATAAGCATGATTTTGTAAGATATTAAGACTGTGATAGTAAATGAAATGCTTTAAAAATGATTCACTAGCCTTTGCTATATGGGATGTTTTCATACTGTAAATAGTTGGATGTATTTATTGTGTAACTGGGCCTTGGTGTTCTTGTAGCTCAGTGGGTTGAGCGTTGCGTTAGCAACACAGAAGTTGTGGGTTTGAGTCTCAGAATGTATGTGTACTGACAAAGTGGCTTTGGATAAATGCGTCTTCCAAATGCATGAATGTAAATGCAACATTAATGCAACTTTCTGCATTTTAAACAGACAGTCCAGGTGGTAAAGCTGTACAGTTACAGTAAAGGATGACAGATTGCGGTACGTTGCTGTGTCCTCCACAACCGAACACTCAGAACTGAGTAAGCACTGTGCATATTGAGTTTGGTAAGTTTATTCATTTGCATATTGTCTTATTTGCAAAATTCAGGTGGCAAAACAATACAAACAGTGAATTTATCTCCTAGTAAGCGTTCATGAACATCTTGCATATATTTAATGATCAGCTTTGTCTCAATGCTTCTGCTTTTTTGAGTTATTGATGGTATCGCAGATATCTCAAAAAAACTCTTCACTCGTCCATTATTGTCAACTCGCCCCATCAGCTTATCTTTCTCTCCCTCTTTTCTTTCGCGTTGCACCTCTTGATAGTGTTTTAGCTTTAAGATTCATGACTGATTTATGACTGACCAGTTTAAACTTTCATGTCTTTGACAATACCGATCAAACAACCTCTTCAAAAAACATTTTAAAACCATAATATTTGTCTGCCTTTGATATCTGTAAAGGTATAAATCTCATTTTATTTGTCATATTTTGCTTGTTTTTCATAAAAGCTTGTTTTATAAAACTAATATCAAATTTGACATGCAGTTCAGATCAGCCGTTTGGTGAATATTCTCATCAAAGAGACTCTTACATCTTTGTCGCCATGACAGCGTTGTCCCATTCCAATTGGATTATTCCCCTCTGTGCCCAGTGAGTCGAATGGATGTATGTCTTGCTGCTGATTGGTCCTTCTCTGTATGTGGGAGCATGTGTGTGGTGGTCTCAAGACCACCTGAGCCTTTTCTCTTGTGGTGTTTTTCTGTATTGTTGGTTTCACGCCATCTGGGCAGCTTACAACTCAATCTGAACGGGGCATTGCAACACCTGAGAGATCGCTGAACGAATAAAACCTGTTATTCTTCATTTTTCCCTCGTTCTGTTCATCTCTGCCCGTCTTTCTCTCTGACTCTTGGCAGAGTGTGTGTGTATTTACCATATGCATGAAGAATTGGCCCTTCGTCTAAAGAGGTAGAAAGATAAAAACACAGTCTTTGGGTTCTCAGCCTGTACTCTGATCCAAAAACACCAGCTAATAAACGGAGAGTTTCGCTCTCCAAAATGTGGCTAAAAAACAAAACAACCGTCAGAAAATCTTTGTCAAACCTGACGGGTGTTCGGCCGGTCCGAGTTGGACTTGGACGTAACAAAGATGGAGTGACCATTGAGTGTGCCTGTACTGTCAACAACCTCTCCTCCACACCGGGGTGCGAGTCGGACAATGAGCAGTGCGCTAGGTCATCAATACAGACCCGTCCAAAATGCAAATAGTGGGAGACATGTCAGTACTTGTTAGTTGGATTTACAAATGCAGCACTGCATCTAAACAGAAGCGAGGGGCCGGTTTAACTTGGGTCAGTTTAAAACACAGAAGGAGGGGAGATTATAGGAATGAATAATAGATGTAATAGATGTGTTTGGCCAGGCTTGTGTGTGTGTGTGGCTTCAGTATAACTTGTGCTATAGAAAATGTCCTGTGTGAGACTGAGGTGTGAATTCTGTCTGTCCCACTAAAACGGTTCCACCCTGCCAGTAAATCCTCTCAATTTCCACCCATGTCCAGCTCTTCTGTTCTTACTGGGATTCCTGTTGATAATTCATGAACAGGGTAAAATTACATCCCTGCAGTTCTGCTGTTTTCCTCTCAGCAGTTTTTAAGCTATCATGCCAGTATTGCTGTTTTCCCACTAAAATCTGCAGCATGTATATTTTCTCATTACAGTCATGACTAAATTTCCAAATCTGAACCATGAAAATCTTAAATCTGAGCTCTCACAGAGATAACAGTGGGAGGACATTATACGCTAAGATGATGTAGGTGCTTCTATACGTTCTTTAAGCACCACGACACATACTGCATGTATTTTTACCCTCTTAAATCTAACCACCACGCCACTATAAGTGGTGGGGGAGGAGTCAGGCCTGTCAAATCTGCAGCCAATGGCAGGATTTGATGTCACGGACAGATTAATGAGAGGTTATCCCATGTTTGTAGGACAGGAAATCCCTGCCAATCGTAACTCACCTGCTGTCTGATCTACTAAACTGTGTAAGATCACATATTTACTCATCGTGAAGGAAATGTAGAGAAAACCTGTGAGATTCTGGTCACGTTTCTGTCCTGACAGACTTACGATTTCCAGACTATTTACTTATATTTCATCAGCTTTAGTCAAACTTAAACGTTGTAATGTATGCGGAATATTTTTATCTTTGACATGTTTACCATCTTTTTGATCTGAGATTTGATGCCGCTTGATTTTCAGAATTAGCAGTAGTTTGGTGAAGTTTGAGACACACTCAGATTATAGTTTATATAAACTGCACTAAAGTTTAGCGTTATATTTAAAGCCCATCTGGTGCATTAAATACAATCTGTGTTTTGAATGTGTATGTTTTTATTTTGACACTAAATTGTTCTTTTAACAGTCTGTTCTGTTCTGTTCATTTCATAACTCCATTAAAATATGTAAAACAAACACAATCTTGCAGGTAGCATCAACGGTGAGGAAGGAACACTTGTTGTGATGCGTGTAGACTGGGAATAGTCACATTTTTTGTATGTTCATGTTTTGTATGTTGAAAATCTACTTTTATTCAGTGCAAAGCTTGTGGGTCCTTGAAACACACGTATTGATACACTTAATACAACTTCAAAGCAATGCTTTTAATGTACTGTATGTCTTTACTAATTCTATCTTCTAAACTAATATTACAATATCATCACAGTTCTGATATCCATATGATTTCTGTCCCATCTTTCCCTAGCAAATGGCAGATACGAGGCATCCATACACAATAGACAGTTTCAAAAGATGACACTGAGAAAAATGCTGTTTCTCTTTCTCAGCGTGATGCATGCTTTTAAATCTGTGATGCCGGCTGTGTCCGGGCACTGAAGCTTGCCATGTTCCCACAGCAGGCTACGCTAACGCTTAGTTCACTATTGATTGGAACTATGTTACGCCGCATATGACTGCCAGAGGAAGGTGAAACGGAGCAATCGCTCGCAGTACGCATGCACACAAACACAGGAGTTCTATTCATCACAGTCTTGGCCACCCACGCTGTACAGTCAAATGCTGGCCAGCATTTACACACGCGCGGGAACTTGGTAAAATATGAAACATATTTGATGTTTGAACTTGACAGGACGTTAAAATCACAAAGAGTCATTTAGAATCATGACGTTTAAAGATTGCAATTGGATAACACTTGTTGCAATGTTCCTGTAGCTCAAATGGTAGTGCATTGCGTTAGCAGAACAAAGGCTGTGGGTTCGATCCCAGGAGTGTGTATATGTCTTCTTTTAAACTTGCTTGTTTGTTCAGAAAAGGAAATAAATACACTGTAGAATCTTCCTGTTTTTATATCTTCAGATAAAGCTGAAAACATTAGATCTCACTTCCTAAACAGCTAAACCTTGAGCCGCCACAAGTACCAGGAGGAAATTAGATTCAATGCTCTTCAGACACCATCGAAATGCAGCCATCATTTGCATTTAGATGAGTTGGTTATTATTAATATTATTATTATTGTGCACCCTTGTGATGATAAAGCTAATACAGTAACAGACAGCTATCTTATGTGAAACAGCCAAACAGTCGATGCCAGGATACGGATACTTTAAACACATTTAACTCAATAAACCGGCCTCATAACATACCAATGTGAGATCAGCAAAAAACAAATAGACATTTTAAATGCATATTTTAAATGCATGCTGTGTGGAAAGTGAGAGATTATCGGCGTTACATGAACAAACCTTTCAAACATCTGCTGTGCTCCGTAATCACAGTCACCACCACATCACAGTGTTAAAATCACAGCTGTGACTGTGATGCAGAAATAGCAGCTACACACTGACCCACCTCTGAGAGTCCTGCCTCGTACAAGTCAATTTATCACTTGGACATAGATAGAAAATATGAAGGAGGCTCATAAATCACAAGTCAATGTAACGGAGAACTGTTATATTCAGTAGGTCATGATATTTGAGGGGATGTAATTTTTTCATGCTTGTGTAATCATTTATATGACTATAACATTTACTAGACATATAACCATTTTTGTACCTTTTGTGTATATTTAGTTTTTAGGAATATTCGATATGTTGGATAAACTGTGATTTAACATTAAACTAACCTAGCATAAAATAAGGCTAGTTTTAATGCATTTTGTATGACATCATCATATTTAACATTGGACAACCACAGAATTAGGAAACATGGGGGTACTTATCCAGTCAAACTAGTCAACTGGAATCTAGCCTCAAAACCACGTCACAACAGACAAGCTAAGTAGACCGTATTAGCAACAATATGCTTCCCAAATAACAGCTTAGGGTTAATCTGAGTTTTTAAAGGGGGCAGGACAAACACAGTCTCAGTGTTTCTGACTGTGTGTGGTAGCCCTCCAGTGTCATATATTTGATGCACTGACATTTAAATCCTTCTCACCTCAATAGCTGGTGGGCCGCCGGCCAGTTATTGACTAAACATGTCTCTGTTTTTGGGTCAGCAGTTCTGGCGGTTTAGTCTGGTTCTGCCACAGAAAGAGAGAAAAAACAGCTGACCTCCTGTTTTGATGTCCTCACACATTTTTCAGTTTCTCAAGAAATGCCTAAAGTTGTTTTTTGACTGAAACTTTGTTGTTGGCGTTTCAATTTCACTGAAATGACTCCAAAGGCCAAAATGATTTTGTTACACGACTTAATGTGGGTAGACATTAATCATATTTATATACATTTAGTTTTAAAATGTATGATTTAGCTGTAAACAACTGCAGTGGTTATTTATGACGGTGATTTATATACACATGTTTGCACACTGTCTTGTCTTTTAATGCATCTGATGTACTTTAAAAATCCGGCAATTGGTTATTGGAACTTAAACTGTTGAGAAAATGTGCATAAGAAACTGTTTATTTATGCATCTGTTTGTTTGTTTTTTCATATTATTATTATTATTATTATTATTAAAGCACGCCACGCCCACAGGCAGATGTCTCCGCCCAGCAGCGGTGTCGTCATCAATTCAAACTGGTGTTGAAGCGCAGGCGGCGCGCAGACCGCACGGGGACGCGCGGCGGAGGCTGTACGGCACGGATCCTTTACGCTTCGTATGAGCACAAACGCGTCGATTTGCGAAGATGTGGACGGGTGTCGGGAAACTGCTGCTTTTACACGTCATGCTGGTGGGATTTCTGCCGGTGAACGGTGAGTGTCACGGTTGGGTTTATGTTGCAAACCGACCCCGGTGAAGCAACGGCGCGGAGCTGCTTGCGGTGACGAGACGTTATGTGAGCGGTATGCGCAATATCAGTATAAAACATACTTAAACGTATAAACTGTTTATTCAAATGCATGTTGACTTTTCGTGTCGTGTTTTACCAAGGCACCGATTTTTAAGGATGTGCCTTCATTGATCCGTAAGATCTGTGTCTGTATTGCACACCTGAAAGTAGCGCTTGCGCAACTTTGTGCACCTGCCGCACCATTTAGATGCTATATATATATTATTAGTTAGCATATGCATTATTTAATACATTCTGAATAAACACAGATGTGGTTTGTGCTGTAATGTTTGTTGTGGCCTGACATCAAACACGTGGTTCACCACAATGACTTACTGTACTGCGCGTAAATATCAAGCAACGCAGTCCATCCAATGACTTGACTACAACCTACCAGACTTAAAAGACACTTAAAGTCTTTTTGCATTCATGCATTCATTCGTGCATTCATGCATTCATTCGTGCATGCATGTGTGTTGCTCGACAGGTACCGAGCAGGAATGTGAAAGCGGTCAGTTTCAGTGCAGAAACGGCAGGTGCATTCCGACACCCTGGAGATGCGATGAGGACGACGACTGCTCGGACAACAGCGACGAGGAGAACTGCCGTGAGTGCACGAGCCATATTTACAACAGCTGTCCTGTATAGTATTGCTGACCACAGCTGAGTGACCTGTCCATCTAGGCTGCATTTTTGTGCATCATTGTGGATGCGGTTGTCTCCTGGAAGGAGGCAGGATGGATACATTGGCTGCTTGTTAACTTTGGAAGTTGTAAATGTTGTTACTGTTACTGTAATTTGTTATTGCTTGTGTCTAAGTCTTAATTGTGGTAAGATGTAATGTGTAACATATAGGCACTGTATTGTGAAGTCTATAATATTACTCTGACGTTTAAACTGGGCGTATGATGACTAGATATGATGTTTATATATAGACATCTGCTTTGGACAGTAAATGTGAAGCATAAGTTAAATAATTTAAGTAAGATGTAGGATAAAGCTAAAAGACAAAAGTCCCACCAAATGTGATTATCTAGCATATTGGTCACAGAATTAATTGCAAGTGCAGTAATTATCCTGGTTAGTTGTGGTAAAGCGACGGTCTGGAGTCTGGAATACCGATCTTTATTCCCAATAACAATTTAATTCCTCCTGAACTGATATTGAAGTCTTGCAGCTAATGTCATAAGCAAGCAATCGGATAAACCGGCATTGCATTTCAGGGTCGTGTGTCGTAAGCAACAAATGTTGTGTTGGATTATAAATGTCATTAGAACCTCTGTTGCTCTGTTTGGTGTTTGTGAGGAACGTTGTTTGTGTTCTGTTGAAGTTTATCAGCTTCTTAAACTGAGTTTATGAGGCTGTGTTTGAGTTTTTAAGTGAAAGAGACAAGAGAAAGAGTTTTGAATACTTTCCTGCAGTTTGTGCCATAAGTTGTGCATCATTTTTGTCACTTAGTCAGTATTTCTTTGTCTGCGGGATAATTTTAGAAAAGTTTTTTAATTCTGTTGGCCAATAATTTTAGCCATAAATCTAATCAAATGAAAAATGTATGACTAACTAAACATTTTCTTTATATTCTTCATAGTTTATTTCAATATTTTACACAGTATTGTCTCTTAATTACATTTTTTATGCTTAGGTATTTACTTGTTTTATTTTTTCCAGTTTGAAGAAAGAAATAAAATGATTGTGCGTTACAATGTTTGTGGCATTGATAAGCATCATTGCCCCAAAGGTTTATGTTTGTTAACACACACCTGGTGTGTTTTGGCATCTCCTGTGCCGGTTTAACGGATCCATGCTAAGTCACTCAGTGGCACGTGTTACCTCCGGCAGGCAGGGTGTATCTGCAGGGATTCTCCCCAGGCAGGAGCCCCTCTCTTGGGCTGTCAGTGTGCTGAATGCTCCCTTCTCCCTCCTGGCTGTTTTCCGTAGACTTGGACAGACATTGAATTAGAATACCTCATGGATTGCGCTTTGTCCTCCCCTCAGACACAACCTACTCACAGAATTGGCAGGATTTTTCCTCAGTTTCCCATGGAGACGATAATGGCAACACTTGACGACGCATACAGCTCTCTCTCTCTCTCTCTCTCTCTCTCTCTTTCTTTTCAGTACCAAATTTTAATCACACCGCTTTGTGTCTGAAGATGAAGAGCGCTCTTCGATAGCGACCAGCTTAGTGGTTAGAGTTTTATGATGGTCGTTGTATTCTTAATAAATTAAAATCAGATGGGCATTTTTAAATGACGTGAATAGTTTTGATGGCACTCATGCAACTTTAGTTTAGGCAATCCCAGACTTTCCGTAAATGTAAATGTGCATAAATTCCCAGATAAATGTGAGATGTGATGAAGCATTTCTGTGGCATTTAATGATTTGTTACTGTTTTGGCAATATTTTCCCTTCAGTTCAAAACTGAGAAAGTGAGACAAGGATGTAGATAGTTAGTTAGTCTTTTTCTGAGTCTGTGTTTGGCTTGGTATATATACTTTTGACAAAAAAATTCGTAAAGGCTTTACAAAGACCGAAGTTCCCTGTGGAAAAAAAACTGTGAAAATAGAGTCTGGCTGATTGTGATTCTGTCAGTATTCTTCGTTGTGTTTTATTTCATGTTGACTGATTTGTTTTATTTTCTTAGAAAGACAAACTGCCACAAAGAAAAACACATTTTTGTCAGATGGTGCCGGAGACAAAAGGCTTTATCTTTTGTTCTTTATCTTTTGTATTTTTGTGACTCGGATACGTGTTTGTTCAGACATAAAGCATCACAGCAGATTTCATGGCTGTGGGCTGGGGGTCCAATGTTTCCCACACTCACACAAATACAACAAGGGCTAAAACATTTGGCTGGCCAGATCCGTAACACACACACTGACCACAAAAACACACAACATAATTTTACAGAAACTATAATTTATTTAGTTTTATCTTAACCTCATTTAAGGAGGTTAAATCCGACATATCAGGCAAGGTCACGGGTCAGAGATTTAATGGGTTAGCCCGTCTAGCATGGAATGTTTATTAAATCCGTAGAGATAATAAAACTAACCGTATGGATCACAAACACGGCATGTTTCCGAGTCACGAGAGAAGGCTGTGGAAATATCTCATTTTTTACTGAATGACCGATCAAGGTCACTAGCGACGTTCCTGCTCTGTTTTAATAATGTTATGTATTAACATGCTCCCATTACACAGAGTGCTTAGAGCAGCTGTAATGTATGTCCACAATCTCACAGACTTCTGAAGAGAGACAGAGAGAGAGAGAGAAAAAGAGAGAGACAGACAGACACAGATAGAGAGACACAGATGGAGAGAGAGACAGACAGACAGACAGACAGAGATGGAGAGAGAGAGAGAGACAGACAGAGAGACAGATCAAATTCCAGTGCTTAAATATGACTAATTTCTGGTTGTGCATCACACTCATGATCTGTGTGATTCATGTGTTTGGTTCTTCTATTATTGCGAAGTCGTAACACATTTTAAATGAAATCTTCATTGTTTTGCAATATTGTTGGGAAATTTTTTGGGTCTGTTTCTGGTAATGATTTTTTTGGAAGCGTCAGCAAGATAGTTTACAGGATATTTGGATAATATAACAGAACTACAATGGCAGCATTTAAAAAAACACTCTTACAAATGGAAAAATTAGATGATTCCCATCACAGGTTGTAACAAAGGTGAACGTTTGGAAATGCGTGTCGGCTTTAATAATTATTTCTGGGATTTGTCATTGCCCAGGGGCTTTGTTGTTTCATTAATATAACCAGAAAACATGCATTACTGCTTGTGTGTGTGTGTGTGTGTGTGTGTGTGTGTGTGAGAGAGAGAGAGAGAGAGTGATTATGTGCAAAGTGTGAGAGTGTGTGTGCGTGCTAGAGAGTGTGTGTGTAAGATGTGGCACAAGTGGAGATCTTGTGAAACAAAACCCCATGTGATCATGAGCTGTCCATGTGCATAATACAAATCCAATTAACGTGTGTGTGTGTGTGTGTGTGTGTGTGAGCACAACATCAGTGAGGTTACTTCAGTTCAAGGACAAGAATTCTTAAGCTTGCACTTCAATACACTAAATAAATACCAGAAAGTTGTTTTTGCCCATGTAGCACTTGTGTGTACCTGACAACGTAAAAAAAAAAACTTGGCATTCAGTGCCAACTTTGTACTAAAAGCAGACATATTTATTTAATTTGTCATTGTTTTTCTTTAAAAACATAAGTTGTGTTTCTATGAAATTGATATTTTGGTGCAAAGGTTTAAGATATAACTCACACAAATGAGTAAATGAACATGAAATGCTTTGCGTTTCCTAATTTATTTAGTGAAAGCTTTATTTAAAATATGCCTTTATTTGTTTAAAGTTGTGTATATAAACTTTGACTAAAGCACAACAGGTAACTATGATAAAGAACTACTGTCTCAAAGTTTACAAGTTGTGTTGCTTTGAATAACTTGAAGAGTTTAGAAGAGGTTTGTTTGACACATATAGTTGCAAGTAAGTGAGATTTCAGAGAATGTTTGCAGAGCTAGTTCTCAGAATCGCTGATTCATTTCTGTATATAACACCCCGCACATCAAACACCGCATGAGACTCTGTTTCACTTGCTTCTCTGTAACCCTAATGTATTGTTAAAAATATTTGTAATAATGGTGGAGAAACAAAGAGTCAGAGAGAGACAGACTGAGATGGAGCGAGAGAGAAAGAAAGAAAGAGAGAGAGAAACAAAGATGTCTTTGCCTGGATATTGGCTTGATATTATAGATTGACTCTATTGCCCGTCTTCAAGCAAAATTCACAGCTTTCTTTCTGATATGAAATCTCTGTTTGTTCTTGGGGGGTGGGGAAGTGGCAGACGCATAAAAAGGTGTGAGAGAGAGAGAGAGAGGGGGAATGGTGTGAGTTGAACAAAGACAGCCTCCAGAACACTCAGTAGCCGCTGGTGAGGGCAGCTGAGTGGTAATAATGCATTTTATGGTTTTGTGGTTGTAACCAGGATCCAGGTGGTCTCTGCTCATCACGGGGTCCGGTACAGTCAGCCGCAGGCCAGCGATTCATTTGGAAGGGTGGCATAAAAGAGGAGAGGAAATTGAAAGAGGATAACATTCCTGCTTCTCTGATGTGACTTCACATTAGTATACTGATACAGTATCCTGCTTGTGTGCCTATATAGGGTTCAGCATGCGCTAGTTATGCTAACATCATGAGTTTTTCATCATCCGCCAATATAATGTGATGTATTTTTCTTTGTTTTGGCATTAAAAATTGAGCACCGATGTGCCGTAACACCTTTTTTTTATAGAGTTGCAGAAAACGTTGGTGTACAACTGCGTTTCCAAACACTAATTCACAAACTCCCATGTGACTGGCAGCCTGCGTCTGTGACCCCCTAATCTCTGCCAAGATTAGTCGAATATTTTGTCACGATTCCATTTATTTACGTTGTTGTAATTCATGCGCTCTCGCTCGCCTGTCACCATCCCAATTTTGGCCTGGAATGAAATCTGAGGAGCATTTCAATACCTTCTCTTCATGAATTAATCATTTGGCTAATACCTGTTTGTCCGCTGACAGGCTGTCTCTGTGTGTGTAATCTCATTTCAGTGTTTGTGTGCGCAGGTGTGTTTTTAAGATTTGAATATTATTGTCTGTTTTGGTGTTGTTTACAAGTTCCACCAACTTTTCGCTCTCCGTCTCATTTATCTCTCAGTTTTTGCTCTTACGAGCACTCTGTGTTTTTGTACCATCTCAGCTGTGGAAAACTGAGCCACAAACTCTTTAAAATCACATCACTGCGGCAGGGAATTTTATCTTCTCTAAGTAACAATGATCTTGAGTGGAGATGAGGACATTAAACAACTCCCAGGGTTGCATTTATGACATAAATGGAGTGTGGGCATATTTTATGCGCTCGCCGTAGAAAGATCTCGGTTTGATGTTTCTGCGCTTGAGAGTGGTGAGAAGAAAAAGTGTGTGTGAGGGAGAGAAACTCTCTGGACGTTACTTAATCTTTCAATGGTGCACGGGAACTTTGAAGCCTGGCGAGCAGCGATCTAAACACAGTCAGATCACGTCCTTTTCTCAGAAGTAGCTTGGGGTACCTAAAGTCTGCCAGGAGTCGGGGCTGTTGGAGGTTGTTTTGGGGCACCTGCCATATCTGTTTACGGTGCATCACAGAAAAACAAGCTTGTTAAAAAACTTGTTTGCACTTGTGTATAGGGATGTCATAGTTGCCATGAATGTTGAGGCCACTCCAATTTAATTGTAAGGCTTAAATTTAGAGTAAGTGAAAATGGGGCTATTTATAAAGAATTTGTCAGTCACAACCTACTAGAATTCACTCTAATGAAGGCAGCCATTGACCAATCATAATCTCAAAAGCACTTTCAAAATTATTTCCACATTTCTATTGGTAAAACACTTTTTTAGTTGTAAACACCTTACAAGAGCGCATTTAACCATTGCTCTCATTATGATTTATTTGTGTATGTGCATGCAAATGTGTTTTTATTTGGCACAGCGTGGCATCTTCTTTAATGTGTTTCCTGGTCTTCATGGGGGTTTGATTTAGCGGTACACACGCACGCGCACGCGCACACACACACACACACACACACACACACCAGCTGGTCAGAAAATAGGAAAGTTATGCGGTTGTTTGTGGGAGATTAGAGGGTTAACTGAGAAATCGGCACAGGAAAGATTAGGAAGGGTGAGTGAGAAAGATGTTTCCACTCAGATTTATTCAGGAGAGACATTGCTTGCCCTGTAATAAGGCGTGCCGTATGGTTAACCAATCAGCTTTAAAGATGAAAAGCCCTTCTAGATCTCTTTAAAACGCTTTTACCCATCATCCCCTTTTCAAAGCCCCCAGAAGATCTTCAGTGTCTCTTTATCTCCTTGACTCCTTGTTTTTCCCCTCCAGGGGTCTTTTTCAGGGGTTTGCGCTCGGTGCTCTTCATGTCTCTCTCTCCTGTTTCTCTCCAGCTTTGTCTGTTGGACCCCATCACCTCCTCTCCATCTTTTCTTCATGTCTGTGTCGGCGCTCCTCCTGTTTGCAAGCACTGACACTTCCTCAATAGCTCGTCTTTATGCAACATTAGCATGAGGCCCCTCAACCTTCAGCTCAGGCTATACCAGCGATAATGCGATTCAGAGTGTGTGTGTACATATATGTGTGTGTGTGTTTGTATCTGTACATGTGTGTGTGTGTGTGTGTGTCTGTATGTGTGTGTGTACATTTCTGTGTGTGTGTGTGTGTGTGTGTGTGTGTGTGTGTGTGTGTCTGTACGTGTGTGTGTCTGTGTGTACGTTTTTGCACCAAGTCACGTTTTCTAACGTCTACGCTTGCGTGACACATCCATGCAGAGGTGGTTGCCATTTTTAAATCCTACACTTTTCCAGTAAAATATTCCTGCATCTTGTGCTTGACATCCTAAAATATTCCTGCGTCTTGTGAGCGCTTGCCTCATTTTCACAGCATTCCTGAAATGATCAAAGTAAGCAGTTTTTTCCTCCGGAGTCCAGTGAAATTTTTGAAAGAGCTATTTCTTTAATTGCTTGTCCAGTCCAGTGAGCTCTGAGAACAGAACCCAGGTGGTACCTTAAGTCCCAAACAGCAGGACCTCACAGAACATCAACAAAACTAAGTAATCCAGTTAGTCAGTAACTAGTTTACAGGCTGTCTGAAAGCCCACTGATGTGAGCGTGTTTATAAAGCTTCTTTATCTCTGATGGGTTTTTGCATTTTTGTGCATGCGATTCAGATCATGTAATGCGTTATTTTTATTGCATTATTGCATTTATATGCTGAGGTTCATTTAATGTGTTTTTTACAGCATGTAGTGGATAGGTAGCTCCATAAGGAATAAATGGAAGACAACAGGAAGTGATTGTAGCTAAGCCATAATGTTTTTTTTTATTGAACCCCCACTGCTTACTAGACAACTGAGTTACTCTCAGTTAACCCTTGAAAATTACCCTTCAAGACTTTAACATTAACTCAGAGGTCTTGACTAAATGTCATTTTTTCACCATTTACCTTTTCGTTCTCCGTTCGGCTGAGATATGGACTTGGCAAAGGAGCGAAACGTTCTGCCCGTAGTTAACATTCATCTCCGTTACCCGATTAATTATTTTCACTTGCTTCCTTGGCGTTCATAAATATTAACGATTTTGCCACATCTTCCTGTCAGAGGCATAACAGCCTGTGAAATGTGAATTCACTGTGTCTTTAACTCGCGTGTGAATTTGTATGTTTTATTAACTTTTCCAGTAACATAAGAGCAAAAACTTGTTTATGAACCAGATTGATTCACCTGTTTCCCAGAGAATTTAAAACTCCTCATTTGGTGGGTGACAGCGCATGACAGACGAAACTGGTTTTAAATTGGAGCAAATGAGGTAAATAAAAGATGGTTGGCGCTTGCCACTAGCTCTGTGTCGTATACTTACAGCTTGAATTGTTAATGAGTAAGTTAACAGACTGCATTGTGGACTTTTTTAACTTGATGTATGAGCGTGTCGGTATTTCAGACGTTTATTTAACCCTGATTTGCTGTTTTATTGAACCGGTTCTCGATAGCATGGTTGCAGCCATAGATCTGCGGGTTCTGCATTGTAAAATGATGTTGGACTCAAAGCAATGCCTGATGGGTAATCCTGTCTCCCTGCAAAACACGGCCATAGATAAAGTGGGCTAATTGAATTAAATTAATGCAAGGGCTTACAAACCACTTACTGAATTACTAACCGGGGAAGCCGTTTTCATGACTGCTGTCTGCTTTGCTATCTCTGGCGTCATTGCTTTTCTAATTAGATTGATCCTCTAACTCCACCCAGATTGTAAACACATAGACACGTTGCGTGCGTGTTTGTGTACGATACATGCCTGTCTGTCTGTTCAAACAAAGCGCTTAAATAGAACGAGAGGAGGAAGTGTTTGGTTTAGCAGAAGGAAACTGAACTGTTGTAAATACTGCAACTACAAGGAAATATTATTCAGAAAATTAATGGCGGTTTGGAATGCAAATGTACCCACTTATCAGCCTGACATTTATCTTTTAATAATAACTCGAAATGAAATTATTTGAATTGTTGCAGGAGGTATGCGTTCGAAAGCATTTCTGACAACAGAGGAATGTTTGTTTCAGGAGGTAAATGGCAAATGTACTCTGGTGCAACATTTTAGTTAATGCACTGAACTATTGTATGAATATCTAATTTTACATATTTTATTTGCATTGGATTTCAGTGAGAGAGAGGCAGAGAACACGGGATCCAGAGAAAAGGAGTGTAACAATGATGGGAATAAAATGTTCTGCAGATGAGAACATGAATGAATGTGCTTTGTGAGAAGTCACAGTCATGGGTGAGGAGCATATTAAACTGTCAAAATGTGCCTTTGGATACGAGAGGATTTGTGATTTAACAACAGACGTGCGAGTCTGTAATTCTAAGGGACGTTTTTGGTGCGAGACTGAGCACATTGGTGAGTGTAGCGTGAGAATCTAATTAGTGATCGTCCCTTTATGAGACAGGAAACGATTATCTTCCAAATAATTGTTCTTTAATATTTCCTCAAACTTTATGGCCACGAATACAAACAGCCCCTTTTTCCATGCTTTGCCTCAGCACGGCACATTATTGACCACAAACTGTAGAGACAGTGTGGATGGGCTGTGATTTGGAGACTGTAGCATCCACACTGACAGGAAGTAGATGCGCTAGTCATTATCTGAGACCTCCTGCTGTGGGTAACTTCAGCTTCAGTTCTGTACTGACATACAGTAACTGCTCAAGATCTTAAGTTGGGGTGGCAGTGATGGTAAGGGAATATTACACACACACACTTATGAGTCAGCAGCGTTTGCTACCCACTCCAAATGGCGATTTGGTGAGACAGAGGCATGATTCCAGCAACATAGCTGGTCCAAGAAGGTAGGCGGCACAATTATACTGACTTTAAACAGGGCCAAGTAGAAAACAATACCAGAATGCATTGCAGCAAACTCAGAAATGTCTTTCAATTGATGGATAGGAGTGAGAGGACCGTTTAACACAACTCTAATTAAACTGAAGTGCTTAACATGAGTACTGGAGTATTTGTGATATGCAGATTGTGTGTTTCTGATGGCTGTCCTTGGACCAGAATTGGGAGTCTGTGTTTAACTGTTCTCTGATTGTGTGTGAGTTCAACTCAACAGCTTGTACGTGTCTCTAACAGAAAGCTGCGCTGTGAGATGAATTAAAGATCGTGACTGAAAAATGCAGGATTTTAGCTCGGCTCAAATCGAACCTCTGAGGGTTCACTGGTTTGCGTGAGAACGCTTGTTAGCACCCAGGAGAGAGAAACTGTTTTCCCACTTTACCGAGCATGACTTTGGCTTACTTATCTGTCGCTCTTTCTTTTTTTCTCTCTTCTCATCATTTCTCACAATGTGCAGGAGGAGGATTGAAAATGTTTCAGGTTTGCTTGTGGGGAATGTTTTAAACGTGTGTGGGGTTTTTTTTCTAGAGGAGCAAACGATGCTTACTCACACATCTCACATACACTGCCACACAACAAATCTATTAAATTGAAACCACACAAATATTAACCAGTTTAACCAGTTATCAGAGTCAAAATCATGTCTTCTGTCCCAGTAAGTGTGACATTTCTGCACTGGACACGCTGATGGAGCAGAAAACATCATTTTTGTGTACTTGCAGTGTGTGTGTGTGTTTGTGTGTGTGTGTGTGTGATTTTGGTGTACCCACACACACATACACTAAACAAAGGCTTGTGTCCAACAATGTAATGCTGTGTAATCCCATTTTCATAGCGATTACTGCCCAATTACCCGTTTATGCTCTCTGTGCCTTGTCTCCTTAGAGGATAGAAAGTATTAGCTGATCATTTTGGCTACTCCGTCTGTTGTGGGCGGAGCCTAGAGGAGTTAAAGGACAAGACCCTGGGTTGGTGCCCAGGGTTTAATTATTCACGAAGGAGTGATGATGAGGCTGTATTCCAATATAGCAGCCATGACACACCCTCTACCCTCGTGGTTAATGTGTTTTTGTAAGGCAGGGCTATTAATATGCCAGAGTAAATGTGTGTAAGACTGAGGCGGAGCTTTGAGGCTTCGCTGCTCACCGGGGTTTTGCGTTAATTTCCCTCTCTAAAGGTTTTTCCAACAATGCAACTCTGCAAATGTCAGTTTTATTGCCAGATCGGTTCCAAAGGGTCTCTGCAGTCCAGTTTGCATTCAGGTCTGTGTGGTTGTCTTCTCACGTTCCAGCACTTGGCAGCTGTTGGTGTGAAGGAAGCCAGACACGGCTGAACCTGTGCCGGCGTTGCTGAGAAGACGGTGTTTCAGTCATTCATGCATGTCCCAGTAACCAGACAAGACAAACACCCAACCTCTGCACCGCCTCGTCTGTTACCTGCCTCCCCCTGTTTGATCACACGCTCATTATGTGTATCTTGCAGGTTTCCTTGTGACATCTTTGCCTCATTGCGTACGATCGATGTGTCACCATCAGCCCTATTATGTCTCCTCAGACTTGCTGTCATCAGCCGAATGAATCTTGAGTGAATTAACGTCTTGAGTCTTTAAGGTTATTTTAAGCCTCAAATGTGACATTGAAGATGTGCTGTCTGGCTATCCGCCTGTTTGTTATGTCTGTCTGTCTGTCTGGCTGTTCAAACCATCTTTTTTCTGCCTGTCTGTCTTTCTACAGTATCTGTCTGTATGTCTTTCTGCCCATTTACGTTCTGTCTGTCTGTCTGTTTGTTTGTTTGTCTGTCGTCTGCTTGTCAGTAAAAAATTTGCAAAGGTGCACAAGTGTGTGTGTGTGTGTCTGTCTGTCTGTTGTTTTTCTGTATAATGAAAAGAGAGTAATCTTTCAGGTAAGCGGTTGGGGGTCGGACGTGTTGTTGGCCCTGAAACTAAACCACTTCCTGGCTAATCTGTCCTTTTATGATCCCCCAAAATCCCTTTCCGAAGATATGAAGGAAGTCCTTATTCATTATACATGTTCAGTTTCTCCCTACATTAACTGGTTTCCTGTGAGATTCAAGCCTCTGGCTGCAAGTTTGTCGTAGATTATTAAGATATATTAATAAAAGCTGTACTCTGTACCAGAGCAAAGAAATGTTAGCATGATTAGCAAAGCACAGCTTGGTGTCAGTTGGGAGAGAGCAGTTTTAAAGCGGCGTTTAGCCCCCACCATTAACTCCCGAGGGCAGCCACTTTAAATTTCCTGTTTAGTTATGGTGCATTAATAAATGAAAGGGATTCTAGCATATTTATTTTGCCTGACTAAACAGAGACAGGAAAATGATACTGAAAAAGCTAATGATACACCAGAGGTCTTTAAATCCATAGAAAGACATGTTGGACTATCAATAGTGTTTAGTGTGTATGTTTTATGTCATTTATGTGTTGTGGTAACTTGGGTTTTTTGCATGAATAATTATTAATTGTTTGATTAAATACATATGATTGATTATGTAATTGATTAAAGCAATTGAGAGGAGGCGGGGACTCATTTGCATATTCATGAATATGTGTATACTAAATAAGCAAGGGAGCCGAGTTGCATTTAAAATATTTTTTGATTTCCAGGCTTTTATTTACAGGAGCTTAATATCTGTGGCATTATTCTGACATAAGCTATTGGTCTTTGGTATAAAGTCTAATCCACTTTACATCTTACTATGATTAAGAATCTGACAGTAGTTTATGGGACATAAGCTACTATGATGAGGACTGGCAGCGTTTCACATCTAATTGATTTGTATAATGTTTATTGGTACAACCAAGTGGAAAATAAAGCTATGTATGCAGTATTGATGCCATCAATAAGTTTCAGCCTTACAGTAAAAGCATGTGTACTGACTACAGTTCATCTTTAATGTTAAGTTAGTCTTTTACAGTCTGAACTCCTCAGATAACAGTTACTGAAAAAAATGATCCCTTCCATGTTGCCTAAGGTTAGTTCAATTCATGTTTAATTTGAATCAACTGGGTTTCCATCATTGCACCAGTGAATTCCAGTTTCTCCAGTGAAACCGTAGATTTATGGCCAGGCGTTCTCATTATAGATAACTGATATCTGAAGGTTTTGGTTCTTGTGGGAAAAGGTCACAGTATTTTGAGCCGGTTCAGTCCGTATGTGAGGCCGACATGGTTTTATGGATTAAAGTGTTTTGTTTAGTTCCTCAAAAAACTGAATCAAAAAGGAATTTCAATCAAAGTTCTCAGGACCAACATGGACCTCAGGCAGATACCTGCTAATGACTTCAACCGAACAGGCTCCTTAAGTTCTTTTGTTATCCTTTGACAATTGATCTATTCACTGTGCCTGAGACGCCGTCTGTCTGGTATTTGATGAGGGCTATTTGTTTTTCCAGAAGAGCTACGGCCTTTTGTTGCTTCACAGAGGGTGATTATTCACAGACCGAAGCAGGCGGATTGTTCCAGCATCCTAATAGACACACAAACTGCCATTAGGTCTTATTAGCTGTGGGCCAAATATTAGCATTCATAAAGAAATGACTCGGACAGGAGAGACGGTGTTATTTCAATGAGTTTTGGTTCATTCAGGTCTTAACTGCAGTTATACTCTGACTGGGCAACAAATTAAAAGCAGTGGATGTTTTAATTAAGCCTGGATCACGTTTATAGACGGTCCCTCATGTGTCTTCATTAATGCTATAGCATTTCTCTTTATGTAAGGGTTGGTACAAAAGCCTTCAAAGAAACGGCAGTGAAGAATGACCAGCGCTAAAGCCTTTGTTGCTAGTTTAAAAAATGCTAGTGTATATGCGGTCAGGTGGAGGCCTTTACTCACATTTAGCCCAATATTTTTCATCCTGGTAATCCTGGAAAATGTGTGTCGCTTTTTATCCGTTAGTTGTCCCAAACCACACTGACTTCTGTGGAACACCAATTTTTTCTGTCAAATTTTTTCAGATAATTAATGACAATGATGCTGTCAAATTTGTGATCTTCTGAAGTCTTTATATCAAAAATGAGGCCAGGTTTTTGTTTTTGTTTTGTGGAAGAAGATAAGTCAAATGTGTTTGGAGCATCAACAAGCTGTGTAAGCAATGACAGTTTTATTTTTAAATAAAAAATGAAAGCCTGGTTGGATTTCATTATGAACACTGAAGAAGGTCTACACCTCAATTGGACCTGCGTTCCTGAACTTGGCAGATCTGTTTGTCCATATGATCCAGATTTTAAATTATAAACAGAATTTTATGGTTATGACTTACAGCCTGGTCTGGAAGGTTTGTGGTTGTTCAGTGGTGGTGAAAGCAAAGCTATGTCTTGGATTCGTCTTTTCCCTGAGGCAATTTTCTTCTGAGCAGCCTGTGGAAGGAAGATGAGTTTGGCAGTCTGTCAGATTTCAATGTGCCATCCTGGCTTCCTGTTGACATTAGGGTCACCCCATCCATGGTGATACTTCTGTCAAAATGTGTTCAGATATGAGAGGGTTTTTTAGAGGTGAGGGTTAGAAGCAGGACTTGGTGGATAAATGGAGAATCTTACTGCTTGTAGGGCTGAAGGAATTTCATCCTGGAAATTTTATTACATGGGACTCGCTGTCTCACTGTTAGACCCTCAGCCAACACGCAGCAGACAGCCACCGGCATGCAGGTGAACGCAGTAGCTTATATCACACTTCATATACCGTATACTAGCACTATAACGTTTTAACAATGTTGAAGCACTGTTTACTCTTGCATTAGAAAGACACTTTTACCTACAGTGCATGTGGAACCTTTTAAATCTGTGTAAATCAAACCATTGCTGTTGGCATTGATGCTGAATTTGAGTTACAGTGTTAACTGAAAATGTAAGATTTTATTGTTATAATATCTCATTTTAAATTATATTTAACTTGTAAATGAAATATTGAGGAGCAGTATTCTGTCTATGAAGGGTCTCAGCAGAGCTATAGCCAGCTGTGTGACTGTAAAACCGATGCATCAGTCTATAGTTGAATGAACTTCAGTCTAGTAAGCACACACACGCTCCACAGCTCAATATGTACAGCAGTCTTGTCTCAGTGTCGGTCGCCTTCTAATGATCTCCTCTACAAGTCCTGAGGGATCTGTAATGAAAGCTTTGCAGAATCTGGAGATATTGAGGAAATGTCTTCTCTTTCTGCTTCAATTATGTTCCCATAAAGGGTTATCAAATATGATATCAACAAACAGGGAGGTTGTGAGGTGTGAACGAAGCGTGTTGGACGTTCCATAACATCTTTTGTCTCCCTGACTGTTAGCTGTGGACCACAGACCAAAAATAGATGAAACCTTAACACGTGACAGATGTTTGTCTGTCGCTCCAGTTCACTCCAGACAGCTTGTAAAGATAATGCAGGTTTCACTGATCCGATCTGATAGCTGACTGACTGACTGAATGATCCAATCCTGTTTGCCGTATGCTCACAAGTCTTGGAAACTATCATCAAGATGTGAGCCCAGTATGGCAGCTTTGAGCTTCTCATCCGAGCTCGAGCACGTTAAACAGGCTTTCCGATCCGTGGAGTGCATCTTAAATATTCTTGTTTGGTTGGATGTTGTGGAAAGCAGACGTTTTGAGCTGATAAGTAGCTACTAGTTGTATTCCACGGCCGTAAAACGACGTGATTACAGTGATGTGTGAAATTTTTGTGATGTTAAAATGATTTCTCCTTGAAATGCTGTTTGTAGGTTGGATTTACTGAAAAGTGTAACACTGTGACTCTTTTGAAACATCAGCCTGTTTATTGGAGCATCTGAGCTGGGTTATTATGGAAACGTTGACTCAACCAATGGCGTGGCAGGGCCAGGACTGTCCAACCAAATATCATACACATTATGAGGTGGCTGTCTTATTTTATAATAGACTTTGCTGTGTGATGATGTCTCAAATACTACATTTTGTGGTTTAACAGAAATCTATTGGCTCCACTTTCAAATGACACACTCCCGTTTGCCCCCCTTGCTCAAAGACCAGGAGATAGTGAAGCATGTGAAATAATAATGAAAGGGGCTGTGAGGAATATGCGGCTGTAATCTCTGCCACACAAAGGATTTGTGAACGTTACATCTTCATGGAATGTAAACCTGCTGAATAGAGAACTACTGCTGCGGTTGTCAGAGCGTTGTTTTCCAACGTGAAGAGTTTTATTTTTGGTAAACGGCCTGGAGAGGTTGACGGGGTCGTGTGTTGTGTTTTAGGTGATGTTTTTGGAGTTGGAGTGGTGAGGTGGATGTGTGGAGATCTGTCAGATGAGCTTCACAGACAGCCGTGTTTTTTCTCTATCTGATTCCACCGTCTCCAAGGTTTCCAGACTACAGTGATGAAAGTTTGCTTTAAACTCGGCTGCTGTGTGTGTAAGTGGGTTACGGAATGAGAAAGGGAGTGTATTTAAATATTCTCCCAAAACTCCAGCTGGCAACACGTACAGTTATGCGTTGGCGTCTTAATTCGTTCCCTGCCAGCCACTAAAATGACAATTTGGAAAACCAAATCACTGGATATTTTTACAATGTCTTTTCTGATTGAAACTGGCCTGTTCTGCATTTTATATATAATACTGACCTGTAAAAAATAGCTTTGTGTTCTTTCACACATCGCTCAGTAAACTATAGATCTTACTGTATGCACAGTTATTGCCATATTGGAACAGAAAATGTTTGCCTTTTGTATTAAAATAGAGTATGCAGTCATTTAATGCTGTTAAAGTAATTGATTGCTTTTTTGCTATTTGCTATGATGCGTGTGCGTTTGTGTGTGCATGCATGCGTGTGCATTTACATTTGCATTTAAAGTCTCTTGCAGTTTTATGGTCATGCTGACTTGAGCTGTAGGAACACCTGTGTAGTTCTGTGACAGTCAGGTCTGCACATAACACAGAGTTATTAAATTCACTATTGTTTCCATGGATTGGCGGTTTAAAAGGATTTCTTTATGTCTGTCTTTAATAAAAGCAGGATTTGATGGTTTTATTTGAACTCCTGGGAGCTGGACTTCTCATCAGGAACAGTCCGAGATCCGGGAGGTGAAGTTCTATACAACAGATAATAAAATAGAGACGCCACAATGAAAAAGTTGTTTTTGTTAATGTTTTTAATTAGCGTGTTTGTCTTATTCTTGATAACAGAAATTTAAAATGTCTTATTTATGCGTTTATAAATAATATTTTCAAAGAAAAAGTTACACAAGGCATAAATGTTTTATTATCTTTATGTAATATTTATGTTTCGAATATTTCTCTTCTATATTGAGGCATTTAAAGTAGCTCTGTCAGAGATCTGTGATTCTAGCTTTATTAATGCAGTTAGCAGAGATTTCCCTCAGTGATTCGCTTCCTAATCCAAACTTACTGCTGTTCTGTTCTGTCCTGTCAGAGATGAATGAACTGACAGACTGCGAAAGGCCTTGAATGAACGAGACGGCATCTCTTTGCCAGAAGGCTCTTGGGCACGCAGAGTTCAAAAGACTGGCCCAGTCTGGCATCGCAGGGCCCTCGGCAGGAAGCAGTTGTGTTTACAGGAGTGACACGGCACATGCGGCTGGGCAGGAAGCAGAAAACCTTGTTAGCCAGGAGCGTGAGGAAGCCAAAGGGAGAAATTGCCAGACCTGTGAGGAGCTCAGCTCTCCATCAATCTGTGACACAAGTCACAGATGTCACAAGTGTTTGAAAGATGTTTCACAAGGCTGTCAGGTCCAAAACCCACACTGAACAGAACCAGCCACATTTGTTCACTCTTATGTCATTTTAAACCTGTATGATGTCCTCAATCATTGTGATTATCTTAAACTCACAGTTTTATTTACATTTGATTGTCTCTGTACAAGCCGAATCCATTAATCTCACAGCGTTGCATCTTGTTCACACACAGCCTGCATGCAAACACTTTTGTTTTAGCTAATCTTGCTAATTCTGAATTCATAAGCAACGCCCGATTTGATTTATGCCACCCTAAAAAACGGCCCTTTTCACACCTCCAGACTTCAAAACAAAATAATGTTATTAAGGAATATTTATGATAAAGGCTGCATGAAAGTGCATAATGGCTTTAACTGAGGGAAGAGAAATATCGTAAATATAAAGTTTACTGTTATTTGTTGTTGTTGTGGCAGTTTTTCAGTGTGTCTGAATTGCATCATGCAAGATGTTTTTCCATCTCTGTCAGTTGAGTGATGCTCTGTCCTTCATCAAATCCTCTGATGTTCACAATTTCTCCTGCTATAAAGTGTTAGCTATTTTTAAGCAGCATCGCATGACTGACTGTATCCTTTAAGACCCCATTATATTTAAACTTTGTCGGACCACCAACCCCGTTCTTCTGAAGTGTGTCAGTTCAGTCATTGTTGCTGCCTTACTGGCTTACTCTCTTATTGTTGCCCTAGCTTACTTTTTGGATCCAGACCGTTTAAATAAATGACCCACCGCCCTGGCGTCACAAGATTAACACCCACTGAAATAAAGGGGCTTAGTGGGCCAAAGCAATCCTCAGATATGGACAATAAAAGAGGCTCATAGGTGCGGATTAAACCCATCGGCCTAAACCCAGATGAAACCCGAATCATCCACTGATTCGAACTGTGTGAAGGTTCTTTCAGACATCAATTTGCTAAAATGTTTGAAAATGTGTCAGCATGGGTGTAATTAGGGCAAACATCACTTAACTGTGATTATTTAAGGTGAAGTAAAAAGGGATTAGAATCTGAAGTTTGGAGTTAGACAAGATTTTTTTAAAGACCTGAGTGTGTTTTTGTTTCAATTGTTTATACATAAACTTTAAAGATGTTAAAATTCTTTGGAATACTTATAGCGATGGCTGGGGGACATTGTAGCATTGGGGCAGTTATGCATAGCCAAGGACCCCATTTTCTCTGCTTTTTAAACAGGGTGTATGTAATGCGTAATATCCTTTGCCACTCGTTTGCATTGAGACGTAAGCGAGAATGCATCATATCCTTGGTTTTGCACACAAAATATAAAGAGAAATGAGCAAATGATTACTTGAGAGCGCTTTTGCTGTACGCTGTTATTAGGTGATTAAACGGTCGCACACAAAATTTGACTTTTTTTTCCCAAGATGCTTTGCAGCATTGGATTTGTATTGCACAGAAGAGGGTCATGATGCACAAATGCTGGCGTGAGATATATTACAGTAACACAGCGCATGACATCACCAGTGATCTCACAGAGACAGTGAAACAAAGACACTGAGGTAGCAATTACAAAAACCATTTTACGGCCATTAATAAAAACAATCAGCAGCGTTACAATGAAAACCACAGAGAGGCGACTTTGTAAATCAACACGCCACTGCGAATGGCTTTCTGTCAGTATGATTTTTGCCTGGCGGGGATTCAGTTTAGACGATGCAATGAGCAATTATCTTTGGGGTAATAACGCCTGTTGTTGTTCAGTTCAATTTAGCGACGCTGTTTTGTATTATGGCATTACGGGACGGGACGTTACGGGCCATTAATCCGCCCGCTGCTGTTGCAGAGGTAGAGTTTTCTTAATGCTAGTTTTACTAAGCATTCGTAATGCTGAGTTTTACTGACAATGGTTTCTGTGACTGCACTGAGCAGAACTGAGAATTATTCTTTTTTTAAGATGATAAATAGTGTTATGGTACATACAAACAAATAACCGCTTTGTTCTTTAAATGTTGACATTTTAAAATCTCTTGTCACCAAGCTAAAAGCAGCGTGCACAAGCATGAAAGAGTTTCGTTTTTTGTTTCCTTTAAGGCTTTTAAAGTAATCCCCAAATAAGATGTATGAGTGTTTGAAAGCAGTTAAGGAGCCGTATTGATCGACATCCTACAAAATGGACTGGATAGAACAACTGTGTTTGCAGAAGTCCGACCGGGCTGATCTCAGCTGAACGCCGGCGTTTACGCAGCTACGTGCTCGCGATCAATAAGCCATTAGCACCCAAATGAGCAGAGCTGGGATTCTCGAACCCAACATTATGTGACCTTTGCCCACGGTGTTGTTCGTTAACATCCTCATTCCCGCCTTTTGAAGTCCACCAGGCAACCTGCTAGCTTCTCAAAATCCTGGGATGCACCATTGCCCTGGGATTCGCAAACACGGCAGCGAGTCGTGAAATGAGATTTTTGTGCTATCATTGTTTGACCGCTCAGACTGAAGAATGAAGCTTTTTCTTAGTCCCTCGTTCACCATCAGAGACGGATCAATGACGTGGAGCTGTAATGCTTTGATACAAGAAAAATGATGCAATTAAAGGCACAAGACGGGTGACGATTTCCCTAAGTGGCGTAATTTGATTAGCTCAGTAAATCTGTGTTTGCGTAGGTTTGCAGGAAACCGTTGATCTGTAATGTGATCTGAAGTAGAAGAAGCCTTAAGAATTCATGAATTTTTTCCTCGTCTGGGGGAGTAGCTTCTGTTAGACAGTGCAGACATGTCTTTATCAGAGATACAAAGCTCATTTCTAGTCAGTGAGCGCTGACTGAACGCTATAAACAGAATGTAAGTGGCAGGTCTTTAATGCCTCTAGAATTGATTCCATTGTGAGGGATGCATTAATTACGCCGTTTTTAATCAAGAGAACAAGTGATTTAAAACACTCTGAACAACTTTGAATTACATATGAATGGTGCAACTTTCGGGTTAAACTACTGTATATTAAACACAAGCATTATTAATGGAAATTATATAAACATCTGACTGCAATTTTTTTGTGTATGGCTAAAATTGTCAGGGCCAAATTTTTAAATATAGGATCATTAATGCTCTGAAAAATCTTCACAGCATTGTATGAAGAAAATAAAAAAACGAATTCTTTAACATTCCTTAATGCATAGCTGGCCTTTGCCAAAGGCCCTGTTAGACTTCAAAGACCCAGTTGTCTCTTATGAAAGTCCTGTAGATATGAGACTCGAAGCAAAGATTTGAGTTTCCTTCAAAAAAAATGTTGTTGTTCATGTTTCTTCACAAAATTGCATGTGTGTGTTTGTGCAATGAGTGGATATCAACTGTAAAATGTAGCCCTTGTGTTTGCTGGTCTGTCAGGACAGGGTTGTGTTTGTACAGTCAGTGCAACCGTTTATAAAATGTTTACCTCAATTTTTGATTGGACACTTCTGTGCTATAGGGGTTGGTATAACCAATCCTGATAGCTCTTTTCTTTCCTACTGTTTGTCCTTGCCTTACTGCCACAGTAAATCAGTCACACGTGTTTAGAGGGCACCAGTGAGCGTCCGGCTGTTTGTGGGGCTTAGATCCAGGTTGGCATATCCTTCTCCCTGCTGTTTTTTCTCACCCAGCTGACCAGCCAATGTTCTGATCCCGGGAACATGACAATGAGATGCATGGAAAAACAACTCATAATCACACTCTGGTTTTGGAATTTTGTCAAGGCAAAATCTTGTTTCCCATATTTATGTTTCAAAGGGTTACGGCTAAGCTGCCATTAGCGCAGGAGAGCCGCGTGTTGAGGATAATCTGCATGTTTAAATATGCCTGACACGTAGCAGATTTTGAAGCGCACTACTGACCCATGTGTCATGTTGCAAACGTTGCAGTAATGTTGGGCTGGAGTTCATGTTATGTTGCTTAATTTTGGTTGTGCTCCCTGTTGGAAAACATTTTAGAACATTTGGTAACATTGTGGCCTGTTTCTAGCTAGCTAATCCTTGTTCAAACTGGAGAATTTATTAGCACAAGCTGGTTATTAGTTGTGGACCATTGATCCAAAAACCAGATGATCTCAGCTGACGTCACAAGCTGGTAGATGTTTTGTTAGTTGGTCCAGGCTGGTTTACCACCATATTGCTACTTGTTAATGATAAACTGCTTTGTTTTGGCGTTAACACATATGATTATATCACACATAAGTTCGCTGAAGCGTAGATTCACAATAATTTTATCTTAAAACAGGTGTGTGAAAACAGGTGTGAATTAGTCTATAAGCACCAGCCCATCTTAGTTTGAAGGATAACTCACTAATGAGGAAGAAGATATTTATTGATGGCAAGCCATCAATAAATGTATTAATATTTGATGCCAGTCTGCATCATCAAAGAATCACTCAAAAAACAAAACCAACCTGGCATGAATTATACAACAGAAGTTTTTGTAAAACAGCATCTTCAAACACAATCCCCTTTAGCTGTTTCTCTTTCTTATAAGAGTTTCTTTCAGGGTGAATTTGCATTTTTTTTGGTCCATGTTAATTTCTGACAATAGCTAAAGAAGTTCAAAGAGCTCCTGTTTTCAAGACAGATTGTTTTCAAGTGTAAACACCAAAGCGAAGTGACGTCTGTTCAACACTGTTTCTGCAGAGTTAACTGTGGGGTTATGTACAACACATTCAACAAGTCTGAATTCTCACACCAGGCCAATGATGTTTGTGGCTTTTTTTTTTTTAAAAAACGTAGTAATTTTATTAGTTCAAAGGATTAGAAGTTCTTGTTAAACTCAGCAACATAGTTTTGATGTTTTATTGAGGACAGAATTGGCCACAGAGAAGCAGTGACTTTGATGTGTTTTTGGTGAACTCAATGAGAACGATGAAAGCCACTAGACTGATGAAATATTGTACCCGTAGGCAGCCAGGCAGTCTGTTCACTGATCCCTAAGGTCGATGGAGCTCCTGCAAGCAAGCGCCTTCCTTAAACCCAACCGCTCCCATCTGGCCCATACAATCTGGGTCCACGGTGATCTTCAGGCTTTGAGTCCAAACAACTCGTGTGTCCACCCACACAGACTGGTGCTTGAGTTCAGATTATGCAACCTAGCAACTTTGAGCTTTGAGGTTTTTATCTAAATTTGATTTTATCTAGACTTTTTCCCAGCAAATGTTATAATGAGGCTAACGGTCAAGATAATTGCGTTTATATGTTGTGGAGATGGTAATTTACAGGGAAAGACTTTGCCATTTAGAGCAAGCAACCCATCATTGCTTGGTTTACCCTTAAGCTACACGTATTTGTTTCATATAAAGTACATTTCACAGGCTTACTGAGGGCTAATGAGACCATTTGTCTTGTGGCACAAGAGAAACTGTCTTCACAGGTCAAACCATCCAGAGTTACTTATCTATCAGAGAGAACTGCACTGTCATTAATCCTCCTCAGAACTACAAAAGTGGCCATGGTACTTTGTGAACTTTTGAGCGGATGTTTTGCAGTGAAAATTGATGTATTAGTTTATGCGTTTTGCTCGGAAAGCTAAAAATAACAGGAGCTGTGACGCTCCACCGGGGATTCAAGTGCAAGAAATGTTCTCCGTTGAGAAGGTTGTATTGCTAACTGCTTGGCTAGTCTTGCTTAAATGAAAATGAAAGCCACTCAGGAAAGATTGATGCCAGACACTTTATACAGTAGATTAAACTGCTTTTAGATGTCTAATAATTTCTGTTCTTTAGAAGAAATCGTCCAAAGGACAGGCAAAATCTGTATCATTTCATCATATACAGGCAGATATCAACATGGGAACTATGTGGTGTGAATTATGATTATTAGTTGAAAGTAACAGGCTAATTAATTGGTCACAGTCATGTATTTTAATCAAGCAATTTATCTCTTCTCTGTATTGCAGCTTTTTCATAATTTTTAATTATAATAAATTCCATAATTATTCCACTTGTCATCAGCCACCATTAATTCCTGCCCTGAATACAGTAGCAATACAGTCACTGTACTTATACTGTAAAGTATGTTAGAGGATACCATAATTATACCATGGTACATGTCCAGAAAACTATTTTCATATTTTTAGTAGTAATAAAAAGTGTTTTATTTTAAAGCAATTACTATATAGCTATATTGTAAATTATAATTGGTAGTTATGGAATATGGATTTTGTATAATGACACAAGGAACATGTCAGTGATGAGGTCATAGGATTTGCATGAATAACAATGAATAAATTATGTCTGCTGACCAATCAGCTTGCAGGATCATATAAAATCAGATGTACTTGTGTGTTTGGGCTTCCTTAATAAATATCTAAATTTTGTTGTGATTATGCACTAAAAAACTCAGAAGGGCCATGCTACCCATACTAGAGACACTGTTAGCAGACCCAAGCACTGAATGGGTTTATTGCCTTAACGCATCGCTAGAATTAGCCGTAGCCCGAGTAATGATGTGAAAAGCACGGTGAATGCTTTGCCAAAGACACAGCGAGTAAGTGAAGGCTGTTACTTAAGTGAAGAGGAGGGCTTTATGTAGTGTGGGTTTGGTATTTAGACATGGGGAAGCATTAATCTTGGTTTTCGAGCCTATAGTTGTCACCTCTATTCCTAAAGAGACCAAAGGAGTCGTACACAATGGCACAATGCGACTGTGTTTCAATAGGGTGAGTAAGTTTAGTGTTGAGCCACGACTGGTTCATGGAAGGGTGTGTCTTATCAAACACAACACCAATTTCCTGTTGTTAATGTCTGTTTTTAAGTCTTTCATTTAATTATTTTTGTCTGTCAGGGCTAATTCTCTTTAATGCTAAAATGCTATTTTAAGTTTTTGCTATCTTGCTTTTGTTTTTGTAAATTATTGCAAATCTTATGTTTGCTTTAATTTGTAGTTCTGTAGGTGGTTGGTAAACAAGACACTTTTTTTGCAGTGAAAATTCAGAACGTTGTCTTTCCGTAGTCCAACTTCATCCATCAGTGCATATAAGAACTTTATCTTTTTTTCCATGGACTCATCCTTTTTTCATCTTTCTTTCTTCTATTCGCTCTTCCTCACAACTGCCCCTGCCCCCTCTGCTCTCTCTGTAACAGACATGATCCTCTTAGCCACAGATTCAACGTTCGCTCTTAAAGCAAATTATCTCCAGAGAGCTTTGGAATTACGCTCCCTTTCATTAAATCAAAATTCTGTTACTGTTTTGCTTTCCCAATCCCTCTCTTCACTCCCTCCGTACGGATCAGAGTGATACAATTTAAGATCCATAAGTTTTAGCCTTAAATAAGGGGTTACAAAGAAAGAAATTGTTCCGCTTCCCACTAAGGGAGGGTCCAAATCCCTCTCTTTGGTCCAAATTGGATGTGGGGGGGAATATTAATGCCTCAGACCCCTCACGGTTGCCCCTCATTCAGCTCCTTATGTTGGGAAGGAAGAGAAGAGTCACTTCTAAGTGCCGCCTGTTATTGCTTAAGGAAATTATAATTAGGTTTGATTTTGTATCTATCCAGATGGCATAATTCTTATAGACTGTTATTTAAAAGTAGCTAATATAATTAATTTTTTGTAAAATATCAGGTATTTTACTTAGACATTTGCTTAAAGACAAATGTCTTCATTTAAAGACATTTGCCAGTGTCCAATGTTTAATTCTTTTTTTAGATGCTCTTTGGATTGCTTTGGATTGAAGGTTTATGCCAAAATTGGTCCGTGTTTAAAAACAGTTGAAGCCTTCAAAGAAGTACGTTTGTAATCACAGGTGCTGATCCAGCCCAGCAGATGCCCCTGAGATGGGCAACCACATGTGATGAGGACAAATTCAAGCCATTAGACAGCAGAGGTTGTTGTAATTGAGAAGAAATTAGGGCCGCTGTAAAGAGAGAGAGAGTTCTGCTTATGTTGAGAGAGAATCTGTCTGCTTAACACTTTATTTCCAGTCAAATATTTCATCTGATATTTGACTTAGGCTGAAAATGACACAATGATGCCAGTATTCAAATTTAACAAGTGTGACTGGTCATTATTTATTTAAATGGAAATTATTCCTTTTGTGGATTAGATTATTTATGATGCTGTATGAAATCTGATGAGTTATTGATGGTTGTTTTGCTAGTATTAGACTTTATTTAGAGCTTAATTACAATGACATCATTAATGTCCTACAATATTAATGATGTCATTGTATTTTATTTAACCCTTTAGCCTCACCCAACCGCTGGGTTACGTCCAGCCTCTGGCGCTGTCATGTCTAAAACGTTCCCCCGCAGATTATGCTTTCATAGCTCCCCACGGAATAAAACGAGGCAAAGCGAGATTCCCACTGTTCCCTCAGAAAACCGCACACACAGGCCTTCAGAACTTAAGAAGTCCTCCCCACCAGGAGTTCCCTCACAGACCGGCACCATGTTTACCCCCACGTCAGTCGCCCTGAAACCTAATGAAGGAGAAGTCAATGGGTGTAGAGAGCTGGGTGACATTGTGACAACCGCAGCAGTCGGGCGAAGGATTCATTTATATTCTAATAGCGGGTAGCCCTGGATACGCTTAGGTGACTGGAAAACATTCAACTGGAGGAAGTGAGTGAACTTGGATTTGGTGAGTGCGTTTGTATAACTGCGCGGATTGAAATGCTCTCGCTATTGAAGGTAGCTCTCAGTTATCCATGCAGCTAGAAATAAAGGGAGGGGCTTTCGAAAAGCAAACATGTATATTTCCCATGGACTTTTCTAAGTCTTCGCTTTGTTGGCTGGAATGAATTTAGTCACAAGCTCAATGGAAAGCAATTATCGGCTCTGTGTGAGACATGCAACAACAGGAAACACCTCTGCCCCTGTATATGCCTATATATTCAGCTTTATAACTCTATATAAAGGCTCAGGGCTGTTGGTCATTTACTAACTTTTAAAAGGTGCTGATAGGATTGAGTTTGGTGCTATAACGGGGTGTTAAATGGAAACGTGGGGTTCACAAGCTTTTAAAATCTCTGCTGTTTACCCCCTTTTCTTCCTTAGTAAAGATTAAAGACCGTTTGCATAGTTAACATGTGATTTACATGTTCTTCCAGGTATTGAATCACATCAATTTTTAAATTCATTATTGTAGTACAATATGGGTTTTGTGCTGTACATGTTGAGCTTAAAATAAGATAGACTAGAGCTGAAAGGCCATTGGCTGCATCTCTCTCTCTCTCTCTCTCTCTCTACAGTAATAAGTTACAGTAGTTACAGTAACTTATCATGTAGGTCCTGATTATAATGTCATCAGTTCAGCGTTTGCGAGCTTTTAAACTCCTGTCAGCGTAAAATGCGTCTGTTTTATCTTTAAAAGGTTTGATGCTTCACGATTCGGAGGCGGCAACAAAACGGTTCAGCTTCTCTTTCTCTCAAACAGATTTGCAGTGCATCGCAGTTAATGCGCGTGTCCCTCCCAATGTGGTTTTGATCAGCGTGGGAGCGAGATTAAAGAATCGTGACCTGTAAAGACCTGCTTATATGATCACAAGACAAGATCTGTGACAATCTGTACATGCAAAGCCGGGATCTGCTAGTCAGAGCCGCTAGTAAAGATTATGATGTAAGATTTAGGCATTAAACACCGTAAGGCTTATGAGTAGAGATGGATTCAGAATTTGAGTGACATTGTATTAACATCCTGTGCTGTGAATCTGAAACCATATGTTTCTAATTATAGTCTGTAGCTGTATTGAGATTATTATTGGGTGTAATGACTTTCCAAAGTTTATTCTTCAGAAATGAAATTAAAATTGATCTTATTTGAATCTCTAATGCCTGTTTTCAGGTCATTGTGAATGTGTTAAGGTATTGATTAAGCACATATTGCTGAATCACATTTCTGTATTGTATCTGAAACACCTCTAATGATTACATAAGCACAGATGCAGAGATATGCTTGTTCCTCAATAAACTGTCCCTGTGTGGGTTGTAAAGCAGTGAAGTTTTTGGCATTGTAATTGAAGGTTGTGTTGGTCGTCTCATTACACTGACATTCAGGGCGAGAATTTCTGGTTAGTACAGAGATGATCATCAGACATCATCAGACACTATCATTGACCTGCTGCCCCTATGATCACAGTGCATGTTGTCATTTCATACAGTAATTGCAGTGAATGTATATGATGACGCCTGATTGCACTGCATACGCCTCAAGTGTGTGTGTGTGTGTGATATCTACAGCATGCAGTCATGCGTGACATGCAGCATAAATTGCACTGCATGCTTTAACTTCAGATGTCCTTTAAACCATACTGTATATTCATATATAAATGTATGTGTGTGTGTGTATTACTTACATACACAAACACACACACTTTATATATCCATATATAGATATACATACACTATATATGTGTATATATACACACACTAAATTCACATGAGAGACCAGCTCTACCCCAGAACAAACACACACACACACTGCTCTGAAATGAGTGATGGTCCACAATAATGCCGTCGCTGCAAAAAAGCAGCACTGAAACAAAGAATACACAACAAAGGAGGAGGGACAGAGAAATAGGCATAAAGAGAGAGAGAGAGAGAGAGAGGCCATATTGTAAGAAACAGATAGGAAATTTAAACAACAGAACTGCCATGAACCAGAACTGAATGTGTTAATGTTGTTAGATTTGTTAAATTTAACGTGTTGTTTCCTTAATGCAAAATAATGTTCTTGCAGTTAAACGAAACCTGTTCGCCTGTGATTCACTCAGTGATGGATAAAAGAGATTTTCATTGCGTCACACCTGGTAAACGAACAATCATGATGGAAAATCCTGCCATGCTCTCATCAGCCCAACCTCCGGATCAAAGCAGCAGGTTGTTTTTGTCTGGCTTGTTTTTTGTGTGTAGCGCACGTTTGCTCTGTGTTTGGTGGAGGGCTGTTGCGTCTCGTCTTTGCCAAACCATTGAAGACGTTTATAATTGAAATGAATTCTTCCATGTCAGCAGGGCAGATTTGCCCAGATCTTTTGTGTCGGGGGGCTTTGCTGCTTTGCCAAAGCCCCTCCTTAGTCCTCTAACACACACACACATACACACACATGCATGTGTGTTAATAAAGCAAACAGCAGTTTGTTCAGCGTTTGAACACACACTGTGATGACAAGATATGTCCAAGCGTTGAACCACATGAGGGAGACACACACACTCCAGAACAAATGATGGCAAGCGTCCCGCTGAGATGGGATGTAGTTTATCAGCATGTCGTCTCAAGTATTGTTTTATTGCTGTGATGTAGACCCCCGATGTGTACATCAATCACAACACGTTTCCGCTTTTTCTTCTTTAGAGAGAACTGATACACACTTATGTTTGATCTTCATTGAGCTTGTGTACAAATAGTTTTTGGGTAATATTTTGCCACAGGGGGTGTAAATTTTAATTATGATAACATTATATTAACTTAGTATAAGTTTGGTGTTCCTGTAGCTCAACAGTGTTGGGTTAGCAGGTTGTGGGTTCGATTCCCAGAGAACACACACTGATAAAACGTCATGTAAACCATTTAAAACAATGTATAAYCATCGAATGGTTAAAAAGATGACAGTTTTCTTCACACTAGGAATAGATGGCTCCTGATTGGTCAATGCTTTTGTAATATAAATTACTTCATTTAAAGCATGTATTCATTCTATTAGTCAACTAGTACATGATTGTTTATGCCCCCTGTTTGTTTCTGTCCACATATATTGGCAGCAGTGAAACAGAAATGGTCATTTCGTCTCTGTGTTTACATGCTACAGTGTGTTAATGGCCCGTTGAACTTATTTCTGTGTGTCTTTGAAAGCTGTGTATGTTTGGTGTTACTGTCTAAAGCATGACAGTGACCCCACCCTAGACTCAGTGGACTGTTAGATCGGCTTTATCCAGCGGGCAGTGAAATATAATCTGACAGAAAATGCTCTCAGTGCAACTTGGCCGGAGGCTTTAATTGCCACGTTTCCTAGCTGAGACGTCTTCATAAAGCGTCACATTTGTCTCTCTCTGCGGCTCTAGGTCAATGTTTCATAAGCCGCTCTCACAGGGGAAGTTTTGTTTCTCGGTGCTCGTTGTTTTGTAGCTGTTTTCCAAGCATCAGTCATGTGGCAGATGTTTTTACTAAAATGCCTTTTTAATTTACATTTTTTTGCGTAATGTAAATGATGTATGTTGGTTGCTTGTTAAATCCAGTTGAAATTGGTTTTGCAAGCTTAAATATGTGTGTGTGAGTGTGTGTGTGTACATTACATTCACACACACCGGCTTCATTACCCACTCAGACACCTGTGTGGCAATTTAATCGCACAATAAACACCTTCACACAGATACTGCGTTACCTCACAGACACATTTCACTGCTATACACAATAACATTATGTTGGTTTAAACTGAATGTTCTTTAAATGTAATTTGCTACTTTATAAGTGCTGATGTATGGTTAAGCAGTACACAAATTAATGTTTTACTCATTCTGATATCTGTAACTAAAGACCAGCTCTTTAAAAACAAACATTTACACTATCTTTTGTTATTTTGCTTTCTCTTGCTCTCATAAAAACATCTTAGCTTGACATCTGTTATGTAAAGCCTTGACTTTATTGGGTTTTTGCTTTGACATATTTTGTACTGATGTGATTTGTTTGATTGTATGGCCGGCTTGCTCAGTGCTTAAAATAACAGCTATGGCCTGTGTTTGTATCAAACTTGTGCCCTTGGGCAGCAAAAAAACAAGTACAGCGTTGATTATGTTGTTGCCACTTCAATTCCTCTAGACATCTTAGAAGAAAGTCTGTGTATAAGAAAGAGTGGAAGATACAAGCAGCTGAGAATGAAGAGGTGACTTCAGGATCACAGGAAGCAACGCACTGGTCAGTGTAAATATTTATGCACTAATGGTTGCTGAACGATTCGGTTTGATGCTCCTGTTTGTCTGAGGAGAAACATCAACAGCGCAGAAATCAATGGTGATAAACAGAGGGAGCGAGAACGAAGGGACAGCTGGAGAGGAAAGAAAAAGAAAAAAAGCTGGTGAACTATCTTCTAGTTGTGGGTGTTTCTTAAAGGGATGCAAAATTCTGTCATAATTTACTTATTTAACTTCTTTTGTTGAATGCATGAAGAGTTATTTACATTTCTGCTAGAATATACACATTGCAAGATTCAAGTAAGATTTTAGTAGTTTAACAACCTAAATTTCACACTTGTTCTTACTGAGTTAGCATTTGGTTTTCATAAGTCATAAAAGCTAATTTATAGTGTGTTTTGTCTCTTTGAACATAAACAATGACAGAAAACGTTGATGATTCAGGAGACGAATCGTCCCTTTAACACTCTTATATAATACTGCTGAGCTGCTGTTGTGATTGTGTGCCGCCTTAAGTCTGCGTTTGCATATTTCAGCTTGGATTAAAAGCTCAGATTTAGTTGTAAAAAGTTTGTTTTGGATCAGCACTTCAGGAAAACTTTTCTTCCCGGAGAAGTTGCTGACACCAGCAGCGGCGATGCGTCTTTACTGCGTTCAACGAGCCCTTAACGCCCCTGTGCCTCTCGTTCCTCAGATGGACGTTTTGCGCCTCATTTATCGTTTTTCCTTTAAGAAGGTATTATGTTACTTGAAAATGAATTCCAGCCTGACAAAACGCTCAGTTTAAGCTCCTCTCTCTCCTGTCTCGTTTACATATTCACAAAGCTTGAAGTGTTAAACAAAAAGCTACATAAGGTGTGTGATGAAGATGCTTTCGTAACACCGGCGCGCAGAGGCGGCGGAGGCAGATTAGCATGCGGCGTTCAGCTGCGAAGAGCCGGTGTAATGCCAGGCTCGCGGGACTTTATCCTCTCAGTTCCTCAGAGGAGTTCGGTCGTGCCTTTAAACTCACCTGGGTTTCAGACTTAATCTTGTTGTCACCCTTGCAGCCTGTCTGCTTATTATTTCTGATGTTTTCCAGCTTTGTACTGCGATATCGGGGTTTGCATGCGTGTGCGCTGGTGTGTCTGCGTCTGTGGGGAAAGTACTGGTGAAACTGCGATATTCTAATGAAGACAATAAATGTTTTCAACTTCAAGGGCTTCTGGGCTGTGATAAACACACTGAAGTCAGTGCACAAAGACAAAGTGCTATTTAATTGTGTCGTTTTTTTTCTAGGATGTGGAAATGTTTTTCTTTTGCGTTAGGATGGTAAACTAAAGTACAGCAAAGTTAGAAAAAGAGTTGTGTTAATACTGTATGACTTGTACACAGCAGCAAGGATTTTAACAGCATATTAAAACAAACAAGAACTTCCACCTTTCGCATTAATACTGCACATTTGCGTACGTTTAACACGCATGTCCTCATTGTCTTTCCTTCAACAGCGAAACAGACGTGTGCCGCCACAGATTTCGCATGTGAGAACGGACAGTGCGTCCCGGCCCGCTGGAGATGTGATGGAGAACCCGAATGCCCGGATGGTTCCGATGAAGCGGACTCCACCTGCAGTGAGTAAACTCAGCATCTGTGTTGTGTTAGTATCCTGTTGCCTTAAAATTACTCTGATCAATTTTGTTCAAGTAGAAGCATGTAAGTCTATGAGTGAATTCTAAATAACAGTCACAATGGAGGGCACAGTGTGTGTGTGTGTGTGTGTTTCATATCTGTGTAGGACGTTTACACTTTGTTGAGGCATTTTAACACGTACAACAGCCTCTCACTGTTGCTTTTATAAATGAAGTCCTCAGTCCAACCTCAGCTAGGAGACTGGGCCTGTTGTAACCCTGCACTGAGATTTTGCCACATAATTATTTTAAATATTACGGAGGGATCCAGTCAGATGAACCGGTTGGGTTCAATTTCATGCTTCAGACTGCAGTTCCCTAAAGTAATTTCCCATGAGGCCGAGCTCCAGAATGTGGCCGAGTTCTCCGGCCGGGACCGGAGCAGAAACCACAGCCCAATGGCTCCTTAGTCACACGGTTTCTCACGCTTTAATCTGGCACCCATCACTGCTGATGTTTCATTAGCGCATGTTCTTCTTTGATTTTGTACCAAACAGAAGTTGAATCCAGGAGCTCCAACTGTTGCTACAGCAGCTGTAGGTCTGCCACACGTTTCCTTTCTCCTGTTGCTTATGCTAGCTTACGCTAGTTGTTATGGCGGTATAAGCCAATTTAGCAACCGCTTGAGAAACGCTCTTTGTCAGAACTAAAGACACAATTACATATTAGAATCGCTCCTTATATCTTAGAATTAACTAATCAGCGTTGCTTTTGTTTGTTTCTCAGGCCGTCAGACTAATTCGTGTTGTAGGAAACCGATGAAAGACTGAGGCATCTCTCGAGAGCAGGTCATGTCACAGTGACATAAACCTGCTGTGATGCACTCTGTGATGCACTCTCACCGTGCAAAGGATTGTGGGATTGGGTCGTGAGGCTTTATTGTAATTGGTTGGAGACTTGTCTACAATTACCTGTTTAATGTTGGGTGTCGGGCGCAAGTGCGTCTGTGGGGGCACTGGGGGCACTGTGGGGGCACGTTTGGCTAAAATGTTGTGTTTGTCTGGCAAGATTGTAAATATTTGAATGTTTAATGTCACCTTTACACAACAAAGGTCAAGACACAGGAAACTGTTTCCACCCTTGAGAATTGGACCAGCACCAATTTTCTGGACTTGTCCAAATGATGGATGGAGCTCACATTTAATTGCCTCCCGCTGGACAAGATCTGCAGAGGCTCTTAAGTTCTAGACGTCTATGTTACCTATAATTCTTCTGTTGAGTCCGTCTGTTTCATTTTTACTAGCAATTAGTGACCATTGATCTCACCAGTTTCTCATTGATCAACCATCAGCACTTACAGGCAGGAACCGGATCGCAGTTTCCAGTGCCGTCATGCAACGGTAATGCATTAAATTAGAACTACGGCGTGATGCACGTGGCCGGAACCGTTTAGAAATCTTTCACATTATTATTAAACCGCTAGCCAGTCTGTAATGATGACATCAGCATACGATAAAGACGTAAGCTCACCGGAAAATGTGGTTTTATTTATTTATTTTGGATACAGCTCAAACAGCACATTGCATGCAAGAGAGAATCCTGGTTACAGTGGGTTGTTTTTGCATGTGGTTTATAAGAAGGCAATATTTAACTTTATTTAAGAGAAAATATTAAATTATTAATAGTTAAAATATTATAATTTTCACCCACTGATTTGTTTAATATTTTGAAGATGCGTATTTTGTATTGTTTAATTGTATTGTTCATTTTCTACTCAGCAGGAGGGAAGACAAACATAATGGATTTATCTTTTCCTGCTCTTTTTCTTTTCCTCATTTATCTTTCTCTCTCGCTCATTCTTTATCCGTTTCTGTGTGTTGCAGCCGAATTAAAGCAATCAGCCAATCACAGAGAGGAGACGCCTTCATTTATAGTGTGTGCCAATATCAGTGGTACAAAACATCCCTCAAGCCGCTTGGCTCAACAGAATGTTCCTCGTGTAGCAAATTAGCTCTCATAAAGACACTGTTACTTTCATTAGCTTAGCCTTTGTTGTGTGTTGAATCACCCCCTGATGGCTTTAAAGGAACAGGAAGAAAGCTTAGATTTAGCCGCATTAGCAGCTATAATAAGAACATTTTGCAAAATGTAAAGTAAAATAAAAAGAATGTTTTCAATTTTAATCCAAACACCTTGTGAGTCCCGATTACAAAACCTGTACGCTGTATGGATTTATAAAATGCAATGACGTAACAAATACTAATTTTGGGGGTATGTTAGTGGTTTATCTAATCCCACAGTCATCATGAATCCGAAATATTCCAGCCGTCTGGCACATGAATACAGGGTTTGTTTGCTGTGATTTTAACAGTTGGAAATGATTGATCTAGGAATGACACTGAAATGTTTGGCTTAGTTTCATGAGAGGCTTTGATGTGCAGGACGCATTGAGCACGCTGGCCATCAGAGACTAAACCGCAATTCTTGACCCAAACACGCAGTTCATGTTGCGACTGTCCTCAGCCCAGCGTATATAGAGCAGCCAGGCAGTGCTTAAACACGCAAGTTTGTTGCCAGACATTTGAAGTGATGCAATCTGACTTTAAAAACATCCATTAATGATTGTTTGATAATAACAAGTTTTCATGCACTACTATGAATCAGAAACTCAGAATGGCATCTTAAGTTCAAGGGCAACCAAAATTTCAAAGTTTAAACTTTTATTAGGAAGGCAACTGTTTAAGAAGAAATATTCAAAGTTTTTTGTTCTTGCAAATTTTACATTAACTTGAAGCTTCAGTAAAAAAGCAAAGCATTGCTTTTGAATATATTAAATAGACGGAGGATATTTTAATGTAATATATTCATAGATGCAAATGAAGATACTGTGAATGTTTTTTCTTTGTGTTAAAGCAATATTTAGTCATAAAATATTGAATATTTCCATAATGTTTCCATAACTTGTCTTTGCTAATAATCAGATCCTGTTTGTGTTTTAATGAGACACTTTTCTGCTGTGATTATTATGAAATTTCTTCTGTATTCTTTTAAACGTATCATTTAAATGGGAGCTTGTTTAAATACACCCCCCACCCCCTCAACAGTGTGCAACAATACGCAGTTTTTCTCTTCTTATTGTTGATAGAAACTCCAGTGGTCCAGATCTGCAGAGACCCACCGGAGAGCCAGAGAATGTGTAATTAAAGCAAGAGCGAGACTATCGATTTACAGCTTACAGGATTCCTGTCATGCGTGCACCCCAGACATCAATTTTGGGGGCGTGCTGTCGTGTGCATGCTGAAATGGTAGCTGGTGTGTTTTAAGCATGTTAGTAGCCAAATTCAGTGGCAGTAGCCTAAATCTCTAGCTGTACTGCTCCTGTCGCTCAATGGGTTGAACATTGTGTAGGAAGCACAAAAGGTTGTGGGTTCGACTCCACGGGACTGTTAAAAATGTAAATGTAATGAAGAGTTAGCGGTGCTTGACTGTGAGAATGCTGCTACATTGTGTTGTGCATGGTTGCCAGGGTGTTGCTATGTGGTTGCTAAGGTGTTTGCGTGTTTGTTCTAAAAATGGTAATGCCATTATACTGTTCTGGAGGTGATAATAGGCTTTATTGTGTTTATTGCTTTGAAATTAAACTGTTCTGCTGTGACGTTATATTTAAGTTGAGTATTACAGCCAAAATATATAAAACCTTGCAAATTTTCCAGCTGTTGTGAGTTTCTGACACTTGAACTCTCTTTGTTGCGTTATCTTCATTTTCATCCCTTCATCCACCGACGCTTGTGTGCCTCTCTATCCTCCCTGCTCTGATTTGTAACACCTTTGTTCCCTTATGATTCGAGGGCTGAAGTGAAGAGGAGACATGGGGGAGTTTTATTAATATAAATGGCAACCCTCTCCTTGTGCTTCACAGTCACACACTGGATTCCACTGTAATCTTTTCACAGAATTTAATTGCTGTTATTTTGCAGCTCTCATCAATTTATTACTGTTATATTGTTCTTCACCATTCACCATCTGCTCACCTTATCACTTGAAGGATATTTGGTGAATGTATTTAAGACGTGACCAAAACAATAATTTTGTTGTCTGAAACAGCCGTTATGTAGAAAGGATGCCTGTGTTGTGTGTCTGTAGGCAGCTGGATGATTTGGAACGGGGCCGACAGCTCCCTTAACGGCCATACAGTGTAATAGTACATGTATCCTGACTAAAAATATCACCAGACAAATGGACTCGTGCAGCAATTTCCTGTCAGGTGAGGACATCAGAATTAATCATGTTTCCTCATACCATACAAAGCGAAATATGACAGGGAGGTTTCTCCATGATAAACTCTTAACTGCCCCCCCCCACCCCATTCCTCGATGAAGGGACATTAGCAAGACAGTTAATCAAAGTCACATTAACATATAGCACGGACACCCTTAGATTATAGCAGCTCGGCCCTGCCGGGGCAACGTGGACAGAATGCACATTTGGTATTTAAGCGTGTGTGTGTATGTAGCTATAATGACCGACTCGGTTCTGACCGGCATCCATATTGCGTCTGTTTATTTATAAACTCGTTAGTGTGCATTTAGCAGCATAAATCAGAGTTATGTTCCCTTGTTCACTAGAATGTGTGTCAATGAGAAGACAAGTGGATCAATGGAGCGAAACTAGAGTTAAGACCCCCTGTGATCTGTTATTCAGGCTCTGTGAAGCCTCTGTTATTCCAGAGGTTTTACAGACCACACAGTTTGCCTCTACTGGTCTCTAAGCTTCTAAAATATACATCACTTTCATTACACGAAAGTGTACATTTGAATGATGTAAATAATGAATAAGGTGAGTGTTTGGATATGCACAAACAGAGCAAGGTTTATTTTAAGCACACTACAGTCTTGCACATTTTATTGGGACGCCTTTTTAACCGCTTTAAAATGCAGGGTGTGAAATCTGGCCAGAAAAATGCCAGAAAAAAATAAGATTTGTGAATAAGGCGTCCTGTATAATGATCCTCATTTAAATAAGGAAAACTTTGCATTGAAAAGCACGACAATAACTTCATTTAAATACTTGCGCAGCCGTGCCGTTTTAGCAGATTTAGTATGTTATTAAAACTGGAACACAGGTGGTTAGTGTAGAAGATTTTTGCACTGATAAACACGACATAAAATATCACATCTGTTTGGGAATGAAAGTGCTGTTGTCTGTTAGATGAAAGCTAGCCAAAAACTGTGGCGCTCTGGTGAAAAACTCTGTTAGCCTGACTTAACCTGACAGGTTTGTATCTGCGGATCACAAGGATTCTGGGAAAAGCTGTGCATAAACGCATCCATAGACTGCCTCTTCTTTTTGGACAGCATGTGATCGTTCAGTCAGAGTTTGTGATGAAGATATGTCTATCAAAAGTCCCAGAGGCTAATATTCTGATTGACAGTGACCCTCTGAAGGACAAACAGACCTGAACTTCTCACAAGACAGTTTATTCAGACTCTTTTCCATGAACCCATGAATCTTAAGGGGGCTTTAAAGTAACAAGTGCCCACAAGTGCAAATCTTGTTAGTTGTTTTGATGCAGTTAGGTAAATAAAAGTGTTGGACGATGCTTTTTTGAAAACTAAAGTCATTTATTTTCAGTAAGATATGGAGATTTTTGAACCACAGTCATAGCTGAGCTTGATTTATGCACTTTTAAGTGTTCTGTGTGCTGTTTAATTCATGTAGGATTTATACAGCTACAGCTATCTCTCTGTGTCTGTCTGTCTATCTAGGTATCTGCATATTCACTATATACACTATATATACAATATACAATAATATATATATATATATATATATATATATATTATTGTTATTTATAATACTGATATATTTCATCTGTTTGTCTGTCTGTCAGCTACCCAGAGACCTAACAATGTTATCAGTGTGACACCAGTCAGAAAGTTTTTGACTATAAAAGTCACTCGGACATTATTGACCAAAACCGTATGTCTAATATAATGTGGTTTTGTGAAAAGCTAATGATTATTTCTTTGGCTCACTGAAGCGCATCTGAGAAATTTCATTTCCTCGGTTTAGATGAACCACGTTACACCGGCACCAAAAATCAAAAATAATTTTACATTATTAGATAAATATGTTAATCTAATCTCTTCCGCTCCCTGTGGTTTTCCATAACTTCATTTTCCCTGGAGGAATTGGATCGCTGTCATGTTTTTTACTGCACACAGAATGCGGATTAAACTCTTTCTTACTCTGTTTCTGTGAAGAAATCTGCACTCATTCGCACTCGGGGACTTCAGACGCGTTCAGCAAATTAGGCTTGGCGTTGGATGTGCTTAACTAGTTCATTATGCTATCAGTCAGTTTGCTAGCATGGCTTGCTAGCGTGCTTTCGTGCTAGCGTGTTTAGGACCACAGACTTGGTGTGATTATACGAGACCATCTCTAACCGTCAAGAGGGTCCGTCATTCTCTGACCTCATTAGACTTTCAGTGAGAGTTGACTTCTGACCCCTACTGTCTGAGTTAAAGCAATGAGCTCATCACTTTCTCACAGTTTTATTGGCTGACCGGTCATCTGCAGCGAGTGTTAATCTTTTTTCAAAACATTTTGCAAATGTTTTGTTGCTAAAAATGTGCTTAATGCAGTAAGATATGTGAATGACCTGGAACACAGTTTAAAAATCATTTTATTATTTTGATTGAATTAACCTGAAAACTGTTTTGTTGCTTAATGTAAAATTACAGAAACATTCTTACAACACAGAATTGTTATGTGGGTAAGCTATTTACATTCAGGGATTACAAGCTACTACTAAACTCTGTCTGCTTGTGGTAGCCAAAATGTAGTATTATTGAGAATTAAGTTGAAATCTGAATTTTTGCTGTGTAGACAAGGGTAGCAGGAGAGTTTGGGCAGTGCTTTAAAAGCCCTCTGGGTACAGGAGTCTTTAGAAGGAGGACAGAGGGCCAGAGAGCACAGAATGGAGATAAGAGAAGACTGCGTTTCCCAGAAGGCTTTGCTATCTCTAGCAGTCACCCGGGCGGTTACAATGAATCATTTAGTTTATGCACACGCTGACAAAGTCTGAAATGCTCAACAAACACAGTTCAAACAAACACATTTTGTCACATTCGTCTCTCTAGTCACACATTTTTCAAATATTTTTTCAGTCAGTCTCGCCCCTCAGTTCACATCCAATATCGCCCCCACAGATGAGGAACGTGCCTCAATTCGAAGAGCCACAATGGCCGTCTTCTGATATAGAGATATCTCAAATGAAATTCATAGGTGTTTTTTTACCCCATTTCTTCAGAGAAGCTTTACAATAAAAGCCTGAAACACGGCGTTCACGGTTATGATTATAGATAGGGTTCAAGCAACAATGGCCCACAGACACGGATTCAAGGTGTCAGGGAGGGTGAGAAGTCTTCATAAATCTTCTTTTATAAAGAGAAAATTACTCAAACACCTGAGCAGAAAGGGACTGAGAAAAATCTGGCTGGGGACTATTGATTTGTAGTTTGGTTCCCAGACATGTAGAGATGTATAATTTATGGAGCTGCTGTGGCGATATTGAGTGAGAGTTGAAAACGTTTCAGTGGGCTTCGGTGTTTTAGGTTTAGATTTCATTTATGTGTGTGTGTGTGTGTGTGTTGAGCTTGTAAAACAACCATGAAACCTTGTGGATTGTGTATTTTATGTACCACTGAATCAAACAATCAGCATCCATGACTGAAACTGTGGTTTATTAATTGTTTTATCATTGGTTGATATCTAAATTCTAATAGTTTTTATTTGTTGCTTTCTCTCCCATTGACAGGTAGACAGACGTGCCCGTCGGAGAAGTTCGATTGTGGTGGCTCTCCGAGCAAGTGTGTATCGTTGTCATGGCGCTGTGATGGAGAGAGAGACTGTGAAAATGGAGCGGATGAGGAACAGTGCGCCGCAGGTAAGCCGGGAGGAGAAAATAGCTAAAAATAAGCGCTGACTGGTTAATGCAAAGGCCATATCTGTGTGAACATAATGGGGTTGTGTGTGTGTGTGTGTGTGTGTAAAGCACATAAAACACATTGATGTTACCTCGGACGACAGTGCGACATCATTTCCTGTTGATGTGAAGGATAAGGGCCGTTGTTGAGTGGGAACATTTTGATGAGAGAGTCCCAGTAAAGGTGTCATTACATTGTTGGGTGTATTGAGGCTGCAGGTCACCGTTAAAACATTGTTCCTCATAAATTCCAGCAGTGACCAAGTGCAGGAGAGATATTATACAATGACAATTTGATTCTTGCATTAATGGATTGTGTGTGTGTGTGTGTGTGATCAGTTCTGCTTGCGCATGCTTATTTTTCCATCATTCTTTTCCCTCTCTCTCTCCTTCTCTCTCTCACTCTCTCTCTCTCTCTCTCTCACACACACACACACACACACAATATTCTGGCTGCCAGATGCATTTTTGCTATGGAATTATAAACTCGTATTGATTTTACGTTGCTCTTTGACATGCAACCTATAGAATCATCGATTCTCTGACTACTTTCCTTATGGAAGAATTATGTATCATACGTTTGGCTTTTAAAGCCCTTCAAAACCTTTTTTCCTCATAACAAACTCCTGATGTACCGCCGAAGGGGTCAGTGGCAGAGGACAAGAACGCAAACTCTGCACTTTTACGCTGTTATAGTATGTATAATATATACAAATATACTTTTACTGTTCTCCCATTGGCAGTTGCTACATGACATCATCATTGCTCATTTGCATGGCTTCTGTTTCTTTTTCAGAAATGAATGAAGATATGAAATGCGTTTCTGAGTCGTTTCCTATGGGCCCATTGAACGCCTATTGAATTCTCAAGTGTTTATGTTTTATGTTGTATTATAATTGGAGCTTAATTAGCACAGTGTGTTTTGTGCCACTCTGTGGGTAATATTGCCCTTGAGATCAATGACTCTTTATCTTGTTGTGCCCCCCCTCCCCTTATTGCCTCTCGCTGTACATCCATAGCGATTAATGTACTGCGTACGCACCTGCCTGTTTCTCCCGCAGACCCATCACAAGCTAATTATGGGAATACTGAACCACACTGAATCAATAAAAAAGAGATTAAAACACAACGTGTGAAACTGTAGAGCTGAGGTGAGGCTACACGCATAATAAACTTTTGCATTGAAATTGAGCCATTATGAGAATTTGTGGCACAAGCTCAACCACAAGAGAAGCGTCTGTCATCTCTTATTCATTTACATAATTTATCCCCTTAAAGTTTCAAAAGCGTTTCATCATTCTTTGTTCTGTGTTACACCTAAATTTCAGTGTCTTCCTTTCACAAAGACACCGTATGACTTTGAAGGACTTTAAATAGAGCAAGTTGTGTGAATTACTTTTATGATACTTTTGTTGTGTTTGTGTGACTCTTTTTGAAGCTTAAAAGCTTTAATCCCTGTTACTGTTATTACCTGTTAAAGTGAATTTTTAAAAATTGTGTTTCACAGAAAAGTCAGTAAATAATGAAAGAGTTTTTATTTAACACATAAATAATCTGTTTGGAAATTTTGTCTTCTTGAAACATGACGTTGCACTCGGTGAGGGTGGTAGATAGGTCACATTCGCGCAGCCGCTAGCGCTTCAGTGTTAGTGTGTTTACTATGCTGGGCACTGCAGACTGTTCTCTGTGTAACTAGCATGGCCACAGACCGGACCTAGTTGAATCAGTTAAGACTGAATGGAAATTACAGTCAAGCACTGGGACGTATAACGTCGATCGTTGCTTTGCGATGACTGTAAGATGATTGGATAAGAACTGAGGGCTGATACAGGTGGAAATACATAAAATAAAAATACATAAAAATATATGAAACACTCACACAAGGACACCTGAAAGTTAGACACGTGCCTGTGAAATAGTGGAGAAAGAGGTTACGTGTGGGAGCGTGTATGTGCAGTTGTTACATTTTCAGTCCTTGGTAAAACTACAGAAAATGTGTTCTTTGTGTATTCAGCTTTGCAGTGTGGGTGTAAAGCTATTGTGTAGTACATTTATGTAAGAAATTGTGGGTGTGAGAAGTTTAAACTCCCTCGCTGCTGTATGTTCCAAAGCCTGCCTCGCTGCCTACATAGGCTGCCTACATAGGTTGCCTTGTAAGACAGCATTCTGTCATAAAACCCCACAGGAGGTTCAGAGGAGCTGCATAAACTGCATCACTATTAATCTGATTATATCAGTACACACAGGATTACCACAGGCAGCTAATGTAATTACATCAAATAATAATTCTGATTTCACAGCCATGCAAAATTATGACTCCAGCACTGATAGGACAGTGTAAGTAATGCACAAATATTGTGCTTTGTGATGTTTTTTTTTGTGTGTGAGGCTACACATCATAATCACTTTACACTAATGTGTTCTGTTTTTCATTATGAATGTTATTTGCATGCACTGATGATGTAATCTTAAAGAAGCATTTGACCTTTTGAGCTAGACTGTTTTTAATATGACTGAGAATACAGGCTGCGCTTGGCACACGGTTGCACACACTGAGGTATTTGCACCCGTTTAATTTCAGGCGTTATTCTTAACTTTCAATCCCCCGACAGCAGCCTGATATTTTGCTTTCATCTGGGCTGCCGTTTGTTAATCCACTCAGAAGTAATATTTCACCCGCTCAACATATCGCTTCACTTTAGCAGGTGTGAAAATGTTCCTTTAGCCGTAAACAGCTGCAGGCTCGGTGCAGACAGCTCTTCTCCTGTGTTGTGCTTCAACAACAATCATTTTCCAAAATACATTATAGTGGTTCAGACTATTTTACCTCACTGTTGTCTGTCAGTAACTGATACACACAAACTGTGATTTTTACATGTGGCTAACGTTCAGTTTTGCCCCAAAAATGAGAAGCAATATATTGCTGCCAACAAAACAATATACAGTATGTATGTTGTACATGAAATTTTCCTATTTCACATTCAGTCCTGCTATAGATTTTTTACTTTCTGTTGTTTGTTTTGCCTCAAGGTCATACAGATATTTGTATGTAAAGCTTTATCTGCAGGAAATGAGTAGCTGATTTTTGTCAGTTGGATTGAGGTAACCTGCACTGAGCCGTTGCTTCCTGCTCTTTTGAAAAACATTTATTGTTGTCCTTGACATCTACAGCAGATAACATCCACACAGCACAGATGTATCCTCAGCTTTGAATGCTAAAACTCAGTCAGTGCTTTGTAGCATCAGACAGATTCCCATCAACCAAAAATTTTACCAACATTGTTTTGCCAAGCTGATCTTCTGTGAACCTGTGGGAATCTGTTTCCCGGTTGTCCTTGCGTTTATGTTTATTTTTCGCTCCAGCTGGAATGTGCCGGTGCTGTCTATGTGCACTGGTGGATTATGAACCCGTTTGTGTTCTGTTAGACCCAAAGACGTGTTGTTTTAGGTTCTACATCACAGGGCGAGACCCTTTTCAGCACCACCCTTTTTGTCGTTTCAGAGAAGAGCAGAGGGCTGCCAACCCAATATCCCAGAGCATAAAGCAAACACAACCTTCTATCCCATGAAAGTTTACACACCACGTCCAATCACCTGCTTTTCTGATGCGACCTTCTGGCTAAAGACGTGACTTTATATTCCTTTGTCAAATTTGTCAGAAGATATCAGTCCTTTTTTTCCAGACTGATCCGTCGCTCCACCCTTTCTCCTCCGTCAGTTATTGACGAGAGCTTTGAATGACTTTTGAATGAGATTGTTTTTTTTTATATTGGCTGTTGTCAGTTTGTTTATATTAGCCAATTAGATGCTTGTTAGCTAATCAGCTTAACAAAAACACAGTTAGCAACAGATCTCATAGGTCATCATTGTAACGGGTGTCATAAGCAGTGAGTGTGGGTGGCAAAAATACAGAGAATAACCTTTTCTATGAACGGCACAAGTGGCATCGATTTTAATCTGGTATTACAGTTTTGATAATGCCATCGTTTTGACTGTCAAAGTGTTTTATGAGCCCCGCAAAGTCACAACAATTTGTGTTCAATTTCTCTGCGCTTTAATTCACACAAAACGTGCTCACACACGATCACACACACGCAATCCATTTCAAATCCTTTTACAAATCGAGCTTTTGTGAATGTAATACTGATTCGCTGGGTAGCTCTGCAGGCCGATTACAGCGGTGGGCTTGGTGACCCCATTAATGAACAGACAGATTTCTCCTGTATTACAGTTAAGCCCATAAAGTGTCTGCTGTCATCACCCGGCGACACCGGGTCACCAGCAACATGGCTGAATCTGTGATGTCATGAGGCGATATTAGCACAGAACAGCACAGAACTCACTGCAATGATTATTTTTGTAATATAAGAATAAATGTACTAACTTTTAAGACTGGAAAAGCCCTAAATTGAATATAAGGTGGAGATGTTCCATAATTATTGTGTGCAGTCATATTTACTGTACATAGTAACATTTATCATGTACTTTATTTTTGCTTAATGCATTTAAAAGTGGGAGGGACATTTAGCTGAAATGTTGCCTTTTTAAGGTTTAATTTAACCACGTTTAGTAGGTTGACAAATATGAATTTGTCATTTCAAATTAGCTATTGGCAGAACATATCCAGAGCCTTAAATCAACTAAATGTAATGATTTAGGTTTATAAGACTCCTTGTGCATCTTAATTTCAATCTATTATTGCAATAACTTATTCTATTATTAATAATAATTTGTTTTGATAAATTTGTTGTGATTTTATCCAGACGCAAAGGCCTGTCCTGCAAAGGAGTTCCAGTGTCGCAACCAAATGTGTGTGGCTCCCACGTTCGTGTGTGACGGAGACGACGACTGCGGCGACGGCAGTGACGAGGAAAAATGCATCGCAGCCACCGGCAGCACCTGCGGCCCACACGAGTTCCGCTGCAACGACTCTGAGTGCATCCCGGCACCCTGGAGCTGCGATGGCGACCCTGACTGCAGGGATAAATCGGATGAGTCCATGGAGCGCTGCAGTCGCAGGACAGAACCGCAGCAGCCCCACTGCGCTGCGGGGGAGTTCAGATGCAGGAGCGGAGAATGCATTCACCTCAACTGGAAATGCGATGGAGATGCGGACTGCAAGGACAAGTCTGATGAGGCCAGCTGTCGTAAGTATAGTGTAAAAATAACCGCATTTAATGCAATGAACGCTGCTGTCAGTCTGAAGCAAGGATGAGGCATGTTTAGCTTCATGTTAAGCTTATTTAGTAAGCTTAACAGTTATCACTTTATGCAATAGTATTATTTTAGATTTATTTGTGTTCATTGCATGTATCAAAAAATATTGCATGACGTGCCATTGGTGGCGTAATACCAGCAGATGTCCTAGTGTCTTGGTGGTCGCTAGGCAACGTGTGTTTTGAGATTTGACAGAGTGCACTTAAGTGGTGTGTGTGTGTGTGTGTGTGTCACTGTAGGGTCCTTGGGATTATTCACTATACCCGCTTCCAACCCCAAATACTGTAATAGTTTTTGTTCAGCCTGCAGAACAAAGCAATTTAACTCAACAATACGGAGAATTCATGTATTTTGTATTTAAGACTAGATTAGAGAAGTTGTTGTTACTGTAACTAGTAGAATCACTTCTGCAGTCGCTTTCATAAGATGACAGCAATAATGTTCCAGAAATATTTAAATTGCAACTAGTAATAATTACAGTAATGATAAATATAGTCCTCATACACACACGTGTGTGTCTCTCATACAGCTCTGCTGACATGCCGCCCAGATGAGTTCCAGTGTGGCGACGGTTCCTGTATTCACGGCACTAAACAGTGCAACAAAGTCCACGACTGTCCAGATTTCAGTGATGAGGCTGGATGTGTCAACAAAAGTAACGTCACATTTTTTCTCCTTTATCTTTTTTAAAAAAACGTTGGGGTTGCTAGTGCTAGTAACGCTAAATTAACACATATGTGCTACTAAATATTCAGAATGGTAAGAACTTTTTCATTTGTGTCCTTCACAGCCACAAAATGTGAAGGTCCACTGAAATTTCAGTGTAAGAGCGGAGAGTGTATCGAAAGCAGCAAGGTGTGCGACAATATTAAGGATTGCAAAGACTGGTCTGATGAGCCATTTAAGGACTGTGGTAAGCTGAGACACTTTACACAAATACCATCTTATTGTGTTATTGTAACTGAATGTAACTAAATGTACTCACTATAGGGTTAAGATTAGGGTTTATTTAGAGTTAGTTTTATGCATAATTTACTTTCTGAACAAACATGGCTATTGATGCACAGTCATGTATTATATAAAATATTCATGTGTTAAACTCCTAGCTACAATGACTGTATTGTGATATATTGTTATGGTGCCGTACAATAATTGATATTAATAACATATTTTTGGTTGTGCTGCCCACCCCAGCGATAAGAACAGGTAGAAAAACAGTTTATAAAATGATGGATTGATGTGTGTTTAGTCTTTTAGAAAGATTGCATCCGCCTCATCGCTTTCTCATAAACTCTTGGCACAAACCTGATATTCCACTGAGGAAATGACAATAAAACCGCTCTCCCTTGAGTTGCTGTCATGTTGCCATGGGCACTTAACATCCAATTACTGCAGTATACTGCAGAGTATACTGACCGTTGACCTCAGCCTTCTTGGGTTTTTTCTGTCGCAGGACTGAATGAATGTGCCAATAACAATGGCGGCTGCTCTCACTTATGTAAGGATCGGCGAATCGGCTACGAGTGCGAGTGCCCCTCAGGATACAAGCTACTGGACAAGAAAACTTGTGGAGGTATAGTGTTCTTCAGAAGTTGTAAGCCTCTCAAAGGATTGAAAGACCCCTTTAAAGGGGACTTGTGTGGCTTATGCATGTTAGTTTTAAGCCAATCTGTATGCTAGTGCACTGCTTAAAGTAAAAACCAACATGTTTTCAACAGAAAGAACAGGACATAAATTGTTAATGACTCATTTTGCACTACATAGGTTTTTGTCAAATCGGATGCTCTCTGAAACATTATGTCCCTCCCACTGGTAATATCTGCAACCAGTTATGGAGTGTGACCTATAGTCCCTAAATCCCATTGGCTGTTTTTAAAATAGCGGGGATGTTTTGAGATCACCAGCCTCCTGTTAAAAACACAAGAAAAATTCTTGTCAAGCAAATTAATTTGGTCTTTATTATTGTTTCACATAGCAGCGTTGGGTTGCTATGGGACACCATGTTGTACCCATTTCCCAAGGACTCCGCTGTTGTTCTTACGCTGTGAAAATCTATGATTTGTTTAGCGTTGGTGTCATCACCTTTAAATTAATATTGAGAACTCCCCGGATGGTGTTTGCAAGCACCATTTATCTTGCCTGTGTAAACTGCACTAGAAAGACTCTTTGTATCTCTGTCTTGTTTCTAATGCATTTCTGATGGCTCTCTCCAGACATAGACGAATGTGAGAACACTGAGGCCTGCAGTCAAGTATGCATCAACCTCAAAGGTGACTACAAATGTGAATGTTACGAGGGCTACGAGATGGACCCGGTTACCAGGACTTGTAAAGCAGTGGGTAAGATATTCTCATCAACCAGCATCACTTTTCACCATTAAGTGTTCAAGCGTTCCTTCTTCAGGGTCCAAAAAGAGACTTTCCAATTGTGGGAAAAAATGTAGCGGCCATGTTTTTGTTTTGGATTTCATACTTTTTCCATACGTCCAATACTGTTGGAATTAGTGTAACGGTATTGTGCATCATGCAATTGTAAATGATAAAATCTCCTAGCTAATTTTCCTAGAGTAAGATTTATGATATAAGCTAAAGGCTAACCAGTGATGAAGAAACTAACACAATCGTTTCTCCTGTTTGGAACTGTGAGGTGAAATACATTCATTGAGCAAGACTTGTATGTCAAACCAGTACTAGTTTTGAGATATGAACAGTAAAACTTACAGGAGTAACAGTGGGGGTCTGTTTGTTTGCTTAAATTTAAGAAAATTAAATTGTGAGGGTTTGTTAAACCTAATGAAGCTCATCTATTTGTGAGACTTTATTACCCTTAATTTGCCTGACCGGCCACCGTAAGCCTCGGTGCGTCTCAAGGGCTCCCGGTGGGCTTCACGACAGCTGGAGGAACCGCTGTCATCATGCAAAGCTGGCCAACAAAAACCTTCCCCTGGGGCCAAACGGCACATTAAAACTTGGTGTTTTTTCGCTGCAAAAGATGCGTTCTGCAATTGTGTTTTGGTCTTACTAAGAATTTGGTAATACTAAGAATATGTGTTTGTTATGTGTGTGAGAGTTTTTTGAAGAAAAGGTAGTTTTGATGCTAAGATTACAGATACGAATATTAAATAAGATTCGATGTTTGACATTTTTTAGCAATGCTAAATTCTCTTTTCCACACTAATCCATGCTCTACTTTTAAAACACACTGTGTTTTGTTTTGTCATCCTTTCACATTTTTGGATATGCTTGGAATAAATTTTTTTTTTCCAAGCCCCATTTATAAGCATGTTAGTCAGGGACACATTTTCTGGGCATAAAAACATTTTTCAGAGAAAATAATAACTGCAAATCTGACCTTTGGGTGTCAGTGTGACATATAATGACTCGTGATATGAATATAGACTGTAGAGAGTCTATATTTACTAAAAGAGACTGTGACCCTTTTAGTAAACAAGACCAAAATGACAGACCTTTTTCACTTACATTTAGGTAAATATGCTTTAAGCAGCTGCTAAAACCAAACACAAACAAAAGAGACGGTGTCCTTTCATATGAGATATTGAGGAGATTTGCCTCGTCTTTTAATTCTGTGTGAATGAAAATTATTTTTCCCCTTGATAACTAACATAATGGCTTGTTTTGATTTTGATTTGACTAATGTTACAAAAGAAAGAATAAATAAATGTGTTTCTTGTTTCTATATGCATGCTGTGTTTTTCGTTTTGTTTACACAGTATGAGCGTTTGTATATTAAGCAGAATTAAGACTATTTCTGTAATGTTACAGATTTGGGTTTTGTAATATAATTATGCTAACTAAAAATATTTAAGTTGGAAATATTGGGAAAGATAAAAAATCTCCTTGGGACAATTTTTAGTCAGCTCATTGGTCAATTTGAACTTCATAACTGACTATGGAGCAGAGCCGGTCATACGCTTCCAGCCCTGTGATAGGCCCATAAGATACTCCCGTTGGAGCGTGATGTCACTCATGCCTTCTGTAGCGTGTGTAGCTGAGACAGCTGAAAGCAAACCTGAGCCGTGTATTTCAGCCTTAATGAGAACTCAGAGGGTGACATGACAGAGGGGTTTGTGGGAAATGACACAGACATCTTTTCATGACTGTCTCTTTCTCTTTCAATTGTTACTTGTCAGTCAAGGTCTCACACACACACACCATTTTGATTGTCTTCATTCTTTTACTCCCACCTGTGTTCTTCTCACTTCCTGTCTCTGTCTCCATGGATAGCAATTGATGAAACTTTCACGCTGTCATCTTTAGGTGTCAGAGGAAACTGCGTGTTGGGAGATGTCATGTTTGTTGTCTTGTCACGTTTATTCATTTATAGCTGATGAATGTCAGAAAAAGCAGTTCAGGGACAGACTGACAGTGTTTAATTTGAAATATCTTTGGTAATAATCAGTAAAATTGAATTCCTCCTCAACTACCAAAAACTACAAATCATTCAACTCAAACTCTCAGCATTTGAAATCCAACCTTTAGTTAGCATAGAATCACCTTGTCAAAATGTCATGAGCACACGTATGGAAAAGCGCTGAGGCGTGATTTTCAGAAGGAAATGTGACACCAGAGTCGGTCAATATGCTTCTTTATGCAAATGTGATGCATCACATGTTCAAAAATGACATTTGCTCTCCTCCTTCTCTTCTCCTGCTAAGATTGATAACCAAAGACAGATGGGTAGGATGATTGAATCCTGGCACGAGTTGAGAATGAAAATATTTGCTGACAAAACCCCTGAGGTCCAAGAGGGCTTTCCGAGGAGGTGGCGGAAATGTTTTGCCTCCAACACAATCTGGAAAGGCTTTCCATCCACCTGCCTTACACCAGCCCCTCTCAGCCTCGCCAGAAACAGCGCTTTTGGCTCGATTGAGTGTGAAAGCATGAGAGCTGGATGATGATGATGGAGGAAAACAGGAGGAGAACAGAGACATAAGATCCATCCATCACCTCCACTCATCCTCTCTTCATCACTTCCACACCTCAGAGCTTTCACTGCTCGCTCACAGCATCTGCTGTTCATGTCGCTCACTTTCACGTTTTCAAGCTCTTCTGAAATCTAGACCTAAACAAGTCCTAATTTTGTCTCCTTTTAGTCTCAATAATGTTTTAGAAAAATTATTGCTGTATTAAAAATACTATATTTGTAATTTTTCTTTCAGTGGTCAGTTCCACTGACCATCAGTGATCTCAAAATCATCTCAGAACTTCTCGATGAATTATTCCTTATTTCCATCGTGATGGTTCTGAAGTTAAAGTCCAGCTCTCGCCTCTAACAGGAACCATTCTGTTTCTCCCTCACAGGTAACAGCCCGTACCTCATGTTTACTAACCGCCACGAGATCCGTCGCATTGACCTGGTAAAGAAGGATTACTCACAAGTAGTGCCCGCCCTGAAGAACGCTGTGGCCCTGGATGTTGACGTCATCTCCAACAAGATGTTCTGGTGTGACCTCTACCATCGTAAGATCTTCAGGTACTTTGACATCACGATGCCTCAATGTAACGGCTGCTTAATCTTTACTAAAAATGCTCATTTATAATTAGTGTTGAAGAGATGTGGGTGGAGACAGTAAAGTTTTCCCCGCTCCCTCTCAGCAAGCTGGTATTTAAATGCGTGAGAACAGCTTGACTGTTTGCGAGTTTTTTGTTTGCACGTTTCTCTCTCTGTGGGTTTCTCTGTCTGGGTCTCTTAAACTTGTGTGTTGAAATGCGAGCTGATAATTTCTCAGAAAATAGTGGATGATAAAAAGAGATTTACTTTCTCTGCCTCTGTCTGCTTTTAAAATCTTTTGGTTTGTGTGTGTGCATGCGGGTGTGTGCATGCGTGTGCATGCGTGTGTGCATGCATGTGTGTGTGTGTGCGTGCGTGTGCGTGCGTGCAGCATTCTTATAAAGTCTCACCCTTTTTGCCTTGTCTTACCAGACATAACACTTTTCTCAGCGTGATGGGAAAATGAATGTCTTTATGGAAGGACATTCAAAAATGTTTTAGGAAGCCTAATAACCATTTAACAAAGTCATCTTATCAGTTAAACACCAGCCTGTCTGCCTGTGAAAACTTTACCTGTGTGTGTGTGTGTTTTGTAAGTCTGTATCTTAGTTCCAGACTTACTCAGAGTTACATCAGCCTCCACTTCATCGCTAACTCATCTAAGTCACACCATATGCTTTCTATAATTTACCTCCCACACTAATGCGTCCCATTACTCACCCCCCAGGTCGGCTCGTGTCAGGACGGTGTACAACAGTTCATTATCTCATTATAAACTCCTCAGGAGAGCACTCAGAAGATTAAAGGAGATGTTTTCGTGTGTCTGCAGGCAGGTTAGCGTATGCGTGTGGTCTCTGGAGGAGAGCGATCATGTGAGTGTAGGGTTGCTGGTTTGTCAGTGCCGTTCACATGATGTGTCCAATGAGATGGACTAAGTGACTACAACAAATTTCCCAAATCCTTCCCAAGATGAGGATTGAGTGGTTATTGATTCAATCGTTTCTGTCAGTAGAGAGTTGTTGTTGCTGAGAATTCATTCACTAGCATGATGGAACAAAAATTGACTCATAGTTTATAGTTCAAAACCAGGCAGGGAATGTTTTAGAAAGTTTGATAAATTAATGTTGTTTGTATGGCTTTGACTAATTTTAGTCAGAATCATGTGTCAATGACAGAGTCTCTGCTGTAAATAAAATGTCAGGGGAAAACCCAATTAAAGAGACAATGTATTTTATGTGAAAAAATCTTATTTATGTAGTTTAACGTGTGTGTTTCTCCCTTTAGCACGTACATCAACAAAGCCAGCGATCCGTCTGAACAGATCACGCTCATTGATGCTGCGCTACATTCCCCAGAGGGGCTAGCAGTTGACTGGGTCCATAAAAACATCTACTGGACCGACTCCGGACACAAGACCATTTCTGTCGCCACCGGCGACGGCAAGAAGAGAAAGGTGTTGATCGACAGGGAACTCAGAGAACCACGTGCCATCGCGCTCGACCCAAGACAAGGGTAAGAGCGTGTTTTTAAAATTCTCTATTGCAAACCATATATATATGTTAAACTAAAAAGTCTGATGTTGTTAAAAAAGAAACAAAATGCAGCATTTTTAATCATATTTTAATACATCAAAATGTTTTAAAGGAATTGTTTTAAAGCAAAACGTGTGTGAGTCACATAATGTGTCGTGCCAGAAACATATTTATAAATGACTTGTGTATTTAAAGTCATTATTCTATATGCATGTGTTTGCAAAGTTACGAAAATGGGGTTGTTTTGTTAACTGAGGCAGCGTAGAGAAATAAAAAGGTAAATGACTTGATTTACCTCCAAAAAGCTGTAATTCTTCCCAAAATATGATACGAATATACAATATAAAGTACAATCTGTGTCGACACACAAAATAACTATCATTTCTTCTTTGACTGCGGTTGGATGTGATGAGTCTAAACCCTCAGGGCTCTTCTTACCATATTTTTACCACAGAAGCAGAGGAGCATAAAAAATATGCAAATGTGTCTCAAACTGGTCTGTATATTGGCTAATTGTTGCCTATGGGTAAAATGTCCACCTCATTTTTACAGTGCCGGCGCTAAATACTATTAACTTTAATATTACTAGTATTTAATGAGAGTATATTATAATATATGTACCTCCTGGTTTTCTGACATGCAATGGGAGTCAACGTTTCAAGGCCATAAGGGCTCATTTTTTACATAATGCATCGTATTAGCATGCTAATATGAATCTCCATACCCAGAAATTAAAAAGAATGTGGAACTCAGATTTCACAGAATTGCAACACCCATCAATCACAAACTTCTCCACCTTTGGTGTCTCTTCTGTGTTTGTTTATTAAATGTTCTGGCAGATTTGGCCAAAGCTACTAGCAGAGGTTCTGTAGATATTTTAATGTAATTCCAAAATCAATCTTCAAGTGGCAAACGTTTGGTCATGAGTCTGATCATAAACATCTTGTTTTGACCTTCAGGTTCATGTACTGGTCAGACTGGGGAACGCAAGCTAAGATCGAGAAAGCCGGAATGAACGGGGTGGACCGACAGGTTCTGGTTTCGGAGAGGATCGAGTGGCCCAATGGGATCACCCTCGGTAAAACACTATTCCAGAGAGATCTTTAGAAATCTTGAAATGTAGTTAAAGTGAAATTCAGACACACAAAGACAAGCAGAGATGAAAGAGAAACAGATGAACGAAAAAATAAAATGTGCAGGACAGGAGAAGGTTTTGCTTGCCAAGTTATTTCAACTGATCATTACAAAAGAGAAAGACATCAGTCGCAATACGAGAGGAGAGTGAGAAAAACAATAAAAAAACTCAGGAGAAAGCATGTTAATGAAACGGCCAACAGGCCTGTGAATCATTCGCTCTCATTGTTCCTCATCAATCATCTGTCAGTTTAAGAAAAACTAAATAGAATTGCTCAGGCAAAGCTGTCAATATTTTCATCATTTCTGTGGCGCTCAAAATGAAAACCATCTGAAAAAAACGGTTCTGGTAGATGGACAGAAAAACGTTATTGACACTTGAGTGGAACTGAGAATCGCTTGATCTGCGTAGAAACAAATTATTTTTTGAATGCGAAGAAGCAATAACCTTGCAAAGCTGTGAGGTTTGTGGTTTTTGTCATTGATTGAGCTTCAGTTGAACTGCTAAGATCTGAATTCCTTTACATCTCTACATAATAAATTCTATATTATTGAAAGCATTGTATATTTGATGCGTACAGTATACATACCATGTATTGTGTAAGACACTATATATGTATATATACATACCATTAAACACTTATATTATTTATTATAGATCTATCTGGTAGAAGACTTTACTGGGTAGATTCCAAACTTCATCTCATCTCCAGCGTGGACCTGAATGGAGATAATCGTAGAGTTCTGCTGTCCTCCACAGAACATCTGGGCCATCCTTTTGCTCTGACTCTTTTTGAGGTAAGACAATTTACCACCAAAACTAAAATTATACATTGTTTGGTTGCACTGTCAAGAACAGACCTTGTATTGAAGCACCGCTGTGGGCACATGGACATGATTTTGCTAATGGGGTTTTTGAGAAGAACGGTGAGATGCTTTTGCTACGCCGAGACCCCCATACTACTTCCCAACAACCTTCCTTATCCATTTCCGCATCCGTTACAAAAGATGAATCCCAGGTTGTCATAGTAACTGCCGCTCTCTCCGGCACGTTCGCAGTATTTCAGTAGTGGCTGATAAGCAGAGATCAGAGGAGGCGGGTGATGGAGAAGCAGGCAGAACGTTGAAAGCCTGCTGAGATCTTTCAGGCTGATGTAGGCTGTAGATACATGAGAAGGATTGCGGTGCTTTAATTAGTCAGATGAAAAACCTTTATAATCCAGAAGACTTTTCACACTGGAGTCTGTATCTTTGTTTTCATATTTCTGCTTTTTGGAGTTATGGATAATAAAGACTGTTGATGTTTGACATATCACAACAAAACAGAACATGCTATGCAACATTGCTGATTTGCTAAGACAGTGTTATAATGTTGTCCGGACTGGTCTGATCCGCTTTGTTTTCTCCTATTTACTACAGTTACAAGCACTGAACGGATATCTAACAGAACCCTTATAAAATTGTTTGTGATTTTAATTTTAAACTTTAGCATTTTAATGTCCTGAGGAGGATGCTGTAAAACAGACACTGAAACACTTTTAAAATGGCTATTTCTTGTAAAAAATACCTGTTTGTCTAAAACAGGTGGGGCAGATGATGTCTGTTTACAAACAAACATTAATTTTGGACATGCATCTGGTAGCAGAAGCTATATGTCACCTTTAGCATGCAGTGAAAGCATTAGCATAGCTCCTGCTTGTGACCTCATTTCCTGTTTATCCCATAGGATCATGTTTACTGGACAGACCTGGAGGACGAAGCGATCTACAGCGTCAACCGGCTGACGGGACATGATGTGGCTACACTGGCTCAACATCTCAACAACCCTCTGGATGTGGTGGTCTTTCACGAGCTCAGACAGCCCGCAGGTCAGACATCACAGCAGGGGTGTTCGGTAGCGTTGAGATGCGTTGAGATTATATCATTTTCATCTTGTGATATAATGATTAGAGGCAAATATAAGCTGAGAAATAGCGGCTCATTATTAAACAGCATCGTTGTGAAGAATTAATTTTCTAGAGACAGCATAGAAAATGAGAGCAAAAGAGTTTGAGCGTGTGCACAAAAAAATTAAAAGTCTTTGTTTTTATTCATTCATTACAAACAGACCATGCGCAACATGCCAGAAGAATCAATTTACAGCCTCCTCGCATTCGTAAATAAGTGTTATTTAAATCAGAATAAAAGAATTAAACGTGATGCTCTGAAAATGCAAACGAAATGAAATCCAGTCACAGGAACAACATGGTTTAAAAACCAAAAACATTTCTGTTCAACAGTCCAGTTTTAATGCTAATATTTAAATGCAAACAATCGCACATGCTTTAGCGATTAAACAAGGTTTTTTTCCATGCAGCTCCAGACACATGTAACATGGGGAGTTTGCCCAACGGTGGCTGTGAGTTTCTCTGCCTGAGAGCTCCTCAGATCACAGAACACTCGCCCAAATACACATGCGCCTGTCCGGATGGCATAGTACTGGCCCCAGATATGCGCCGCTGTGTGACAGGTAACAAACAAGATGGCCTCCAGTCAAGCTAAGTTAACATTAAAGCTATTTTGTCCTCATAAATGTTAGACTTTGGTCACACTTCAGTTCTTTGGACACATTGTGGGTCACATGACTGGCTGACATTTTAATAATAGTTGTCTCTGTCTTTGCAGCCAAACTGAAGACCACTAGACAACCAATGAGTAGAACAACTTCTACAACACCAGAGCCTTTCACTACCTCTACAACTACACCTACTACACCTTCAAGCACCACCTTACCTGCAACCAACACCTCATCTACAACCAACACATCACCCACAACCACCCCCTTACCGACAACCACAGCCTTACCTTCAACCACCACAACATCTACAAGTACTACAGCCACACCCACAACCACCAGTACAACCTTACAAACCACACCTACAACTACAGTTACTACAGCAACCACCCCTGTCCCCATGACGACCACAACCAGCACAAGAACATCCGCTAGTTCCGCTAGCAGCACACAACGTTCCACCTCCACACACGCCTCGGTCACCTCCACCCCAGCTACCAATCAGCCAAGCACTACAATGCCATGGAAACAGCCCACCTCCAACCACACAACAGCAAACTACAGGCAGACATCTACAACCGTGGCTCACGACAACTATGCACAAGGGGGCAATGGCAACCTCTCCCACCGCGGTGAGTCTGAGCTTCTGTACGGCTGTAAATCGATGATGTAGTAGCTCTTGGAATTGACCAATCAAATCCAAAGACCAGAACTAACTAGTCCTTACAGACTCAAACAGGTAGCGTGCAACAAAATTTGCTTGCTAAGCATCATTTGAGAGTGATAGATGAGCTAGCATTAGCAGCCCAGGGTTCCAGCGTGTCTCTGTGCTAAACTAGGGCAGGGAGAGGACCAGCCAGACTTGACTGATTTACATCGCCTTAGCCTAGTTCTTCTAATCACCCCCACATCGGTGGGATACGTGGACCACCAGGTACATAGCCCTCTGTACGCAGCTGGTTCATAGAAACTCTCAGAATGTCTGTCAGAG
>JBAJNP010000823.1:0-78076 GCA_036877545.1 Yasuhikotakia modesta | reverse complement strand
TAGTGAGATGTGAGAAACTGACCTGGATTCTTGTTGTTTTGATAGATTCATCTGTTATTCTGTAAGGTCAATACTTTTCTAATTACTGATTAGTATTGATGTGTGTTTGTAATTTGTTCTTGGGTTGAGTAAGAACAAGTGTGTATGGTTAAATAAATTGATAACAGATTTTCAGTAATGATCTGTTCTTCACCCTCTTTCTATGCAGGCCTCTGTTTTGAGTTCATCCATGATTTTTCTGTTTGCTGATGGAACAGAAGATTCTCAGTAAGTCCTCCATGGTGTCCAGACTACCAAAATTTGGTTCCCGTCCCAGTGGAACCACCTCCCCTCTTCCCAATGGCATTTCTTCCCCCCTTCCCAATGATACCACCCAGACTGTGTCTATACAAGAAATCAAAAGTCCCCAGTCTAGAGCAAATGGCGTAGTCCGAACCTCTTCCTTTAAATGGATGAAGGAGAATGGCAGGCTGGTGGATCCTTCAAGCCCAGTTGAGAGTCATTTGCCTGAGGATAAAAAAGATGTTCGCTCCCCTCGTTCTCCAGGAAATAGGCAATTAAAAAGTCCTTCTACCTGTTCAACCAAAATACGAAAATCTGCACCTTCTGTTTGTTCTGGAAGCTCCAAAGTCTTACGCAAATCTCCTAACTCTATCCCAAGTCCTAAACCAAAGCCCAAAACCTCTCAGATCACAACAATCACCGATAGTCAGAACATAACCCAAAAAACATCAGACTCCAAGCTAACTCAAAATGGGACATCATCTATGGGGTCATCACCTGGACGTGCGGTTTCTTCAGGGCTCCAGCGACCAAGAGTAAACTCTGGCTCACAGCCTAGCAGCTCCAGGGACAGCCTGTCCCAATCCAATGACAGCCTGTCACAGCAGTCCATTGTTCCTGACTCAATAGTACGTTCTCAAAGCTTCACACACTTTAAGCAGTTACCTTCACCAACCAACATACCGATGACACGGTCCTTCTCTTTCAACAAGGCTGTGGAGCTAGCAAAACCACTAGTTAACACACAGCTACGCCCTCCTCGAATGCTTGGACTCAAAACCCCTCAGAACTTCAGCAAGGGCAGACTGGTGCTTGGTTTGGGAGGTTTGGGGTTTAAAAAGAAGCTGTCAGACCAACTCCCTGTTGCAACTTCTCCATCGGACAACTTAACACCCCTGAATGCCATAAAAAGACCCCTTCTGCCAAACTCTGTGTTGACAAAGCCCTCATTAAGGCCATTACAGCGACCAATTGCTGCCAAACCACAGCTAGTGGTTGGGAGGACACCTGTAGAAAATGACAGTATAATCCCAACTCTCTCTCCAGACATGCCCAACTGTGCCATTGAGAGTGTAAGTAGCTAACAAGTACAGGAGTGTAAGTGAGTAGCTTTAGATGCATAAAGTACTTTCACCTACCATAGTTTAATGTATCAATATAGTACAGTTCTCTGGCGAATATGAGTGTTCCTATTCCAGTTTAAATAATACCTGCATAGATATTCCTGAGGGAGAAATGATTATTTTGTGTCAAAAGAATTCAAGTGTCAACTTACGACTGAATAACAGCTAAATATATCTTTGTTCTTTTGAAAAGGTGTCCACTCCCACAGGTTCCCCCGAGGAGCCCTCGACAGAGCAGGAGCTGGATGGGAACCTCCGATACTCGGGGGAGGGACCAGAGGACATGTCTCTGTCATCTGCATCTTCATTGGAGAGAAATGACACCAGTGAAGAGTTCCTAGATGATTTCGACAACCTCGGGGACCAGTCACAGAAAGGCATTGTGCATAACAGAAGTTCTGGGGCTACGTCCACCCAGACACGCCTTCAGAGCTTCTTAACTGAGACCATGGACTGGGATGGGATTGGTCAGAGGGGTACATGTTCCTGTTGTTTTGTCAGTTGTTTTTTTTTCATTTTTGAAAATCATTCAGTGTTTATACTTTGTGAGAAGAGGGAGAAAGGACAGGAGTCTGATCCATTCTCCTCACCGTATGACTTTCTGTCCATTGTTCTCAGATGGTAAAGCAGATCCAAGGGCTGGACCACCCTGTGGACCCCCGGTCATATCCACTGAAGTAGATCATCATGCAGTCTCCTCGCTGGAACTCTCACCCTCTAACAGTTCTGGAGGAACTTACATGTGGGATGAGGAGGGCATGGAGCCCCTGGGACACAACACACGCATTCCCCGTTGTAACAGCTATGAGTCAGATCTTAACAGCATTGTGAGTACACACAATAGTACTGTTGTTGGATTGTAGTACACCCGTACCATCCTTGGTTAATTGAAACCTTTGGTACATTATTCAGTGTATAGACATATAAGTGGACATTATATATACAGAAATCTAGTTATATTATAATATTATACAGTAAGGCTCCCTGGAGTAAACGTGAAAAAAAAATGATAAGTAGTGGGATAAAGTATTAAAAAATGAGTGGAACTATGATATTGGAATTGTATAGATGGTAATGCCCATAGCCGTTCTCCATTATGTGTGTCACACTATGTGTGCGTGCTTGCAAGTGAAAATCCCTCTTCATCCCTCATCCTGCTAATTATCTCTGTTAATTAGGGATTAGCCACTTTGACTCGTGACTCAGCAGGAGACTGTTTCTGTTCTAAACGAAGGTCCTGTTCTGTCTCAGCTGCGTCTGAGACCCCTGATCGGGTGGGAATGCAAAACGGTGCCACTTAACATTTCAGCATTTGATCCAAGTGAAGCTGACTGAGACGATCTTAATTTTTTTGTTTCTTGTGTCTCATTGTATCTGCTGAATGTAGAAATGAATTGGAAGACAATGAAACACGCACAGGCATGTTTATTTGACTCGCACTCTAGACAGCATGTTATGTAATGGTTTGTGTTCATATTTAAGGCTGGTTGAGTCATTGTTATCATGGTTGTGTAAGTGTTTTGCTAAGGTTATAGAGATGGGAGTTTGTACATCAGATTGTGTTTGAAGGCTTTGAGTGACATCTGGTGGTGTGCCATAGGTATTGCAATAAACTGAAGTTGCTTCTGCTTGCCTTTCTGTTTAGCATGCTAAGCAAACTTCAGTTTAATTATTGTTCACATGTAGGATTAGGAAATTTGAACAAACCTCCAGAATTAACATTAGACACAACTAATGTAGCACAATTTATGCTATTGACATAAATGGTACCTCAACCCTTGTGACTTGATGACAATATTAGAGTTTTGGATGTGGGTCCAGGTGACTTGCCCTGGCAACCAGCAGTAAAACCCTAGCAACAGCATAGCAATATACTAATACCACTCAAAGTACTCTGGCAACAGCACAAAACAGACACTTTGCCATTTGACAATGTAAAAGTCTAAATCAAAATGAACAGGATTGTGAAGCTAACTGATGCAAAGATTAGTAAAGTGTCTAAGCTTAATCCAATCTTATCCTGTTAAATCGGTGACTTGTCTCACACATGACTGATTAAATCTTTCCTCTGACAGCAGTGGATCCTGTAACTTTGTCTATCTTTAGTTTAAATTCCTGTACTTAAACTGACACTAAAATAGCAGCTGTGCTTTTTTTTTTTGGTCTGATCTAATTTACACTCAGTGGGTGTTAAACTGCTGTCAAGGATTAACATTATGAAACATTAAAAGCATTTAAAGAAAGAGAGAACTATGTCTGTTTTGGGAGAGTTTTAAAAGGGCAAATGTAGGTTATTTTGCATTTGTGCCATTAACATTTGAGTAAATTGAGTGGATGTTATCACAAATGATTACAACATATGCAAATATACTGAAACCAAGTGCATTCTGGGAGTGCAGTGTGTGATTAAAACCAAAAGGGGGCAGTATGGATTTTCAGATACATAAATACTTTCAGTATCTCCTTGTTTCTGTCCCTGGTTTTCCTCCCTCTTTCTGTCTGTTGTGTTTGTTTGTGTGTGTGTTTAATCCGTCGGTTGACTTTGACTTTAAAGAGCATCTCCTGTTAGACTGAGTTAAGGCTTGTTTATTTGTTCTAAATATAGTCTTGCAGGAGGCATTTACAGGCCAATTCATTAGTGGCTAAATGAGTTAGGTGCATAAGCCATTGTTTTCCTGACACTAAGTGATTCTGAAACAAGCTTTTATCTGCTCTCCTTTCACCATTAATTAGCCGAGAGTAACAGCTTATTGTTTGCCCTTTATCATTTGCCGACATTGCTAATACTGTAAACCGGATTTGTATAATTTCCATAAATATTTAACCCGTCTAATCACCTCTTAATTTATTAGGTTTACTGGTTTATTGAGTTTCTTTTGTTCTGCTTTAATCTTTTTGAGACCCACGTCGCTGAATTATATTGAGACCCCTTTCTCACACACATGTAGTACTGTGTGTGTTGTGTGTTTTGTGTGTGTGTTTGGCTCTGTTTGGTTCTGCCAGTTTGAAATTGAATCTGAGTTGACAGCAACACAATTTGAAAAATGAAACACTGTTTATTCTCAAGGCAGTGGTGACACAGAGGCATTATTGCATTTTGATGTGCTGGTACTCTGCATGCATAGTAAAACACAGTAAATAGATATACAGCATGTGATATAGAAATTCAGACAGTAGTGATATAGAAACTGGTAACTTGTGATTTTGTAGAATTTACATTAAACTGGTGCACGTATGTGTGTGTCGGGTTTTAATACGTTTTGTAAAACACCCTATCTTAACAGTATATAAAAATGGCTTTATAGACATACTCAGTGTTGGTTTAATGAAAACGTAAATACTAATTACAGTCCTGTCATACCTTAGGGAAGATTTTTATTTTGTGTGCTGGCACACGGGTCAAACTAGGGCATTAAAACTGCAGCTAGTAATTAAATCTTATGTAACTCTCATTCAAATTCTAACTTAATTATTTATACAGTAGCAAGTAAATTAGGATGATGTCTAACAGGATAAAGTTGGCCAATGCTCAGTGAGGGATTGAGAGTAATTCACTCGTACCTCATCCATACATAATCCCTAAACTCATTTTTCTGAATAATCCTTTTATATTTGAATGACTTATTTTTCTTAACTTTTCTCTAAACTTCTACAGTAATAAAATCCTATTTAAAGGAATTTTTGGCTTTAGTATATAAATAAAAATAAAAATGAGTTTATAGTTACATAAATGAATAATACATATTGAATTTTTTCTAAATCACAGTTACTTGTGTTGGTTGTTTAAGGCTAAAACTTTGTCAAGTGCTACATCTAGGTGTAATCTGATGTTATCCTTTTATCCTGTTTTATAATTTTATTATGTAATATGATTGAAGAATCAAACCTGATCCTTTTGATCCCCCCCAAATATGATGTTTCATTCCCAAGCGGACCAGTCGGATTGTGAAATGTGATCGGAACTGTGGGCTCGTCTGATAGTACCTTCCTTAAATGTTATCTGAAGTTCTGTCTGTATTGGTCCAGCTCTAAGGGACCTTTAATCCGATCTGTGCAGGTCTATGTGAAATGGGCTGCGTAATTTCGGCTCTTTCCGATCAGGAGGAGAGTGTTGATGGAGCCCGGGCTGCGTGTCTAAGCTGCCGCCCGGCGCAGTGAAATGTCATTTCCTTTGAAGCAACCCGCCGTGACTAAGCCCCTTTATACATGGAGAGAGTCAGAGATAGAGAGACCCTGAGACTCTGTGTGTGTGCGCACGTAGGTAAAGGGTGTGAACTCCGGGTGTTTGGAATACACTTTGTATTCACTTAGAGGCAAAGTGCTATTGGGTGGTATGTGGGTCTCATTCAGGACTGAGGCCTGTTTCTATTTAAACAGATATAAATATGATGGAAGATATTTGAGAACAACGTGTCAGCTTCTATGACTTTAAGGGACATTACTCATTTTCTCCTAGTGCTGTGAATGGATCACAGTTACATGATGGATAATGTTGTCTGAAGCTCACTGAGAGCAGCTTTGTGCTTCTGTACTCCCCCAGCTGTCCTTTTTATGTGAAATATGGAAAATTATGCAAAACTTTTAACACAGTAGTTTGTCTTTTCCAAACAAGAAATCTTCCATAGATGAATGTGTTTTGTGTTGCTTGAAAACCTTTATAATGTAATATTCTTCACGTAGTGCAGTTTTTTGTTGTAATGTAGGCTCTGAAATGTGAATGCAAAGGTTGCAGGTTCGAACCATTACCTGGAAGTTTGCACAGATTTGTCAGCATTGTGCCCTTGTAAGGGCACTCATTGATTCATAGGAAATGTCCTTACAATTAGTGCACTGTTTAAGCATCTGTTAAATGTCAAGTGCCCAATTAAAGCAAACAAAAAAGCCTTTTAAAGGCATGCAACTTTCCGATTAGTAAATGAAATTGTTAATAAATATGTAAATGTAGCCCCATGACCTGTGCTAAAAACGTCACACACACACACACACTTGAATGATAGTGATAATGCTAATATAATAGATAGCTGGCCAAATCAGAACTTAAACTCACTTTTGAGTTAAAGCTTCATTTAATCTGACAAATCAAAAAACTTTGGAATTGGTTCCAGCTTTGAGTCTCACCTCACTGTCAGATTTTACTCAAACCGTTTCGGAGCGGTTCTGCAGACCCTGGGTCACCTCTGTGTCGTTTTCTTTGTTCGGTGTGATTCGAGGCTGAGCTGTGAGGGTTTGTTTTATGGCATGTCCTACCAATATTTCAGCACCTAGACATGTAGAAAATATCTTTCTTCAAGGAGCTTAGTTATTAAACTTTCAGTTCTGATGTTCAGAACCACTTTAAAATGCAGTAAAAACCCTCCAATAGCTGCTAACTGCCCCCTCTGCATTTGCTTGAAACGTCCTCTTTCATTTTCTCTTTGAGGATGAATTGAGGGTTTTTTAGGCTTATTGATTTTCACCTTGGCATGCTTTTGCATTTTCAAAGAGTCAAATGGCCTCAAACGTCACAGCTTCGATTTAAGCTCTTCATTTTAAAAGATGGAATACTACAAATAAGCATAAATATTGTTTTCTGTTTTTGTTTTCTATTCATGTAGTTTCTATTGACTTTTATGTGTTCCTTTGCCTCTCTCTCTCTCTCCTGCATGCTCTCTCTCCCCCTCTCTCTTGTGCACTCTCTATCTCTCTCACTCACTCTCTCTCTCACTCTCTCTCTCTGTCTCTCTCTCCCACTGTCTCTGTTCCATTCTGATTCACAGGACATTCTGAACAACTTGGATAACACTGAGTCATGTGACCTGGAGGAGGATGACCTCATGCTTGACGTGGATCTGCCAGAGGATGAGATCTTGCGCAGTGGTTAGTAAACACACATTCATACACACATAGCATAACTGAGTTCTGTAGTGTAACCTGCAATCAGTGACTCGAGTGAAATTGCTTTCTGTTTGTGGTCTAGCTGCCTCACCAACAACTGTTATTATGCTTCTGAAACTACACACTGCTAAATATTTTGGTCTGTGCTATGGAAACAACGTTAAGTCATGTCTCAGAGTTTTGCAGACTGGTGAATCTGGTTAATAAGTGACTAAAATGGGCACTAAAACAAAATACCTTTATAGCTACAATAGTGCTCTTACTGACTCGGTAACCTAATCAACCATATGTTGACATGCATAGACAGTGATGGCTGATCTGTTTAACTCACTGTGATTAATCACATTGATACGCTTGATACCATAATATTATTTTTACAGGACATTCTGAGTGCCCTCTGTATACAGGAAGACACACACAAGCTCTACCTGGGCAGGACTGTACCAGTTAGAAAAATCAACAGTTTTCTGGCTGATATAGATGTTCTTGTTTATTTGAGCATCCGTGTGCATCCGTGTTTTTGTTTGTGTAAACATTCAGTATTTTGGCATGCACTGTCAGAACAGGAATATAATCCACTCTGTTTTACAACACTGCCTGTGTATGTGTGTTGCTCGGTATTTATAGCCCCGGGCATTTTGCCCTGCAGTCATGTGAGGGGGGACAGATCCAGAAAGAGCTTAGAGGAGGGAATAGATGACTTCAGACTCCGTCCGTCTCTTTTCCCTCCTTCTCTGGCTTTCTCTTTTCCCTCTTCATTCCTTCCATGGTCGATCTGCCCTCTTGGCAGGCAAAGGACCTGCTGTTTTGACGCTGGTTCTCGTGACCGGAGGGAGGCCCTGCCTGAGGGCTGTGTCGACCCAGCCGAAAACCCCACTGTCTTGCCTGCCAGCGTGTCCAACTCGTCTTCTCCTCTGAAGGCCCCAGGGCTCAGGGATTACAGCTGTGTGACTGAGTGTGTGCCTGGTTCTGGTCAGTGTTCCCAGGGAGTTCCCAGAACTCACAAACACACACACGTTCCAGCAGGGCATAAAAGTTACTGGATTTGTAACTGCTTGGCTGAGAGAGTTAGGAGAAGTTTTACTGAAGCTTGTAAAAGTTGGCTGTGTACTTTTTGGACTCCTTTGGAAGATTTTAAACATTTTTATCTGTGGGAATTTTCACCCGGTTGGATTTAAACCTTCTTCTTTTAAAATCTAAAAGATTGTTTTTCCTGTGGACGTGTCACTCAGAACAGACCCTCTCTGTGCTTATTTCTGACGTTATTTGTATTCGTGGGAGAGTTTCAGACGGTTTCGAGGCTCTAGCAGAGAACGATCAACAAGGACAAGTGGAATGTAGCAGGTTTGTTTTGGAATAGTTTAGATTTCTGTCTTTTCTGATTGCTGTTTTACTCTGTAGTATGTGAGACTGAGACAGAGAGATTTAGAGAATGATATACAGAGAATATCGAAGGACTGAGAGCGTTTGTGGGTGCGAGAGCGTTTATAAGCCACTCAATGTGTGGGTGTGAGAGTGCCCGGATATCTTGCCCCGGGCAAAGTAAGTGCTTTGTATCCAAACTCCATAACACCACAAAAAGAACTGCGGATTTGGAAGGACACTGCACAACCTCTCAGAGAGTTCACTTTCTTTCTAAGAAGTGTGTGAATGTGTACCTAGTGTAACTGAATGTGTAAATAGTGGGTTCAGAAGTGAATTGCATTGTGTGTTTTTTGTTGGTGGTGTTTGTTTGTCTGTGGTTGACTGTTGACCCCTCCATGTGTCCAGATGGAATGGCCCACTTTGAGCGCTCTGAGAGGGGGGGCCGGCCGGCTCAGTGGAGGAGGAGACAGCAGAGGTGGAGTGGAACGGATCACAGCCACAATGACAACAGGTGAATAAAAACAAACATGCTCAAAGTGTGACTGCTTACCTGTATGTACAAAAAAGGTACATGTAGTCATGGCTACAGGGCCCGATATGTAGTAAAACATAATCATTACTATGATAAATAACTGTAATAATTCACAATGTAGCGTATTCTCGAGTGGCTGTAAATTGGTTTTAAGTTACCACATAATGAAAATAATAATGAAAAGTCCTACATAGTTTCTTTCACTCAGTCACCGGTCAGTGTTAAAGCCTGTCATAATTAAATTTTGGTTTATCTGTCATCCTTTGTTGTTAATATTGTTTAGAAAAATGGGCTGTGTTTTGCCGCTCTTAACACATACTGCAGGTTTCTGTCAGGTCTGGTAGTGTTTGTGATGCATCATTTCTCAATGACAGTCTGTTGTAAAGCAGGCTTTACATTTGTGACAGGTTCACAAAACAATTTGTCCTGAATTCCAAATGCGTTGCACAAAATGTTAAGGTCAGGCTGACCCGTCCAGGGACCCTGTTAAAAATAAACTTCAGACATTCATTTCATATTCTGGAATCCTTTGGAAAAATATTGCACAAATAGGTATTAAAACTCTATTCCCTTTCTTGTTATATGTAAAGAGGGTGGGCTAAGTTTCTGAAAGTAACATCCTTGACATGTCTCATATTCAGTTCCTAGGAAACCATTTTTTTGCTAATTTGTATGACTGAATTTAAAACTCATGCTGTTCTCAGTCTCATGTCTGTAAATGTTACTTAAAATAAGAATGTGATGTTCTTTAATTTAGTTTAATGGTGAATGTTTTCGCTTTCTCCATTAGGGTGTCTGGGCTGCATTACGAAGGGTGTCGTTCGACCCCCCGGCCTCTCCGTCCCGCAGTTCAGCTTGACGGTCATGCGGTGGCGCTAGACACACTTGTTCTCAAGCACATGACAGAAGACTGCAACTCCGTCAAATCGCAGCTGCTCAAACTCAAGAGCCTGCTGCAGGTTCGACTTTACCTCAGCATCTGGGGATGCGTAAACACACAGCTGTTAGCTCCTGTGCAGCTTGTACTGTGTCTGTGTAACTGTGATAGAGGAAAACAGACAGGCAGTGAGATTAAATGAGTTGTAAACAGGAGAGACACTCTTGAATAGCTTGCGTGTGTGTGTGTTTATTTAGATGGATGATGGTGAGATTACACCAGAGAGTTTGGAGACCAGTGAAGATGACAGCAAAGCCCAGCAGGTCTGCAAAAACACCCAAGCAACCTCTTTTCTATTCCACACACACAAACACAAATACACACACACAAATACACGTGCACACACATGTATTATTTATGTCTACACAGTAGAGCTTTTGGGTTGTCTGGTGAAATTTCGCAAAACATGACATCAAAATCTACACCACAGCAAGACTGCACAACAGCTGATATGCTGTCAAACACATTCCTTTATTTAAGGTGTTAACAAATCCAATGAAAACAATGGTATGTAATCTTTCTCAATTAAGTAAACATTGCAGGTGTTTCCAAGTAATTATTTGAGTATATTGTCAGTAATAACAAGATCAGCAGGTGGTTTTCTCTTTTTCTTGTCAATATTGTTGTTTAATTAATATTAACGACATTATACACAGTGGCAGTTCTGTTAGGCAGAATTTACACTGTGAGGTCTAATGCTCAGATCCATTAACTTAACACACCTATTTTTACATTCACTTAAACATAACCGACTGCATCAATACCTCGCCAGGACAAGCATTTTGAGCAAGAACAGCATTCGATTGTCATCCACTCACGCCCCCATCTGCAAATTATTTGTGTGTCACTGATATTATCTGCATCATTGCAAGTGTGTGTTTGATATTATTTCGGATTGTGTGTCTATAGATGGAACAGTTAATGAAGGAGGTGACGTCTCTCAGGGAAGAACTGAAAAATAAGGATCAAATCATCAGCCGGCTCACACGTCAACAACTTCAACAGGAATCGGTGGGTCATCAGCATTCCAGACGCATTCGGACCCGAGCTCGTTTGGACCATTTTGTATCGATTGAAAATGCATAATGCATGAGTGGTTTATCAAAGCCTGCTAGAAGATACTGCAGCCATGCAAACTCCACGTCTGCAGAAATATAAGGGAGGTAGACAGGACTGTTCTCAAAATAGACCTGCGTCTCGTACTGTTCATTAGCAGTCCTCAAAAACATATTAAATTGCGCGCCGGCGCAACCTTTAATCCCAATTAATGTCACCTGCAGTATGCAATTAAATCATTAGTGTTAATGAACTAACTTTTGTATTGTGCTGACTGCAAATCAAACATAAAAGTGAGACTTTTTTAAACATTAGAATAGGTTTAAGTTATTAGCAGTAGTTATTAACAATCTTGGGTAATGCTATTGCTAATAATAGTGGCTAGGAATTTTAACAAACTTATTGTAAATGAAAAAAAGCCCTTAAATTCTTAGACTTACATGGATAATGGGATGTACAATGTCTAGGACCTAGAAATTCCACTTTTCTTGGGTCAGTGAGCAACACACTAGCAACATGCTAAGTGCTCGGAACAACTTAGCAACCACATAATAGTGCATAAGACAACCAACCACAACAAAAAAATATATATAAAAATATATACAACACTCAAAGTTCTCTAGTCACTCTAGTTGTTTTAGTTTTTCTGTCTTTGTTTCAGCCGGTGAGATGTCAGAGTCATCAGCAGAAGTGTGGGGTCAAAAGTGAGAGAAGATCACAACACGACAAATCCACTCAGACGACGTGGCGGCCGCCCCATCATCACCATGCTGTGAGTTCTTTCTGTCTGGCTAGCGGCATGCACATCAACATCATTACATCATCAGAACTCCCAAAATTCTCCCAAAATGTCACCGCGGTGAGACGTGTACATCAATGTTTGCCTTTGCTGCGCTTTCGCTCTCATTTCCTGTTTCCCCTCAAACCCCTGTAAGGTTTTATAGGTGGTTAGTTGTTTACGAAAGCAAGAAGCAAATGTGTTGTCAGGGCTGACAAATCGGACAACACATTCCTTCTGTTCATTCCTCCCTCGTGTTCGTTTTTCATGGTAAAATAGCCGGGCAGTCTCACGGGAAGCCCAGAACGGAGTCTCGTTTGCCGAGGTGTCGATTTGGCCAATTTGCAGCTGCTATGGGAAAACGAGCATCTACAGCAGAGCACAGAATGATTGTCATCTCCTATTTAAGTGAAGCTGTGCAGCACCCACCTAGGTGGCTTAGCTTTCAAAGCCCCAGTCTGGGCTGTTCGCAGGGGAACGTGTTCTTATTGGAGACCGGCACGCAATCACTAAAGCTAACAGCACACGGCAAAGACCAGAGTCAGGAGAGATTAGAGCGAGTGTGACATGAGGGGACTGTGAGAAATGGATGAGATGAATTTGAAAGTGGAAATGAATGAGAAAGACATGATTGTAGAACCAGAAGCCATTCAACCTTCTAAAATAAAGCTTCGTATGTGGTCCTTAAATAATTGTTATTGGTGATGAAGTATTGCCATTAAAGCAGCAGAAAATCTATAGGAATTTGTAGTGTTTAATGTCATTAATGGAAGTGATTGTTGGTTCATAGTGGGAACCATCATTTACATTTGGTTGGTGTTCTTCTCATCTAATCACAGCTCTAATTCTTTCCCTAATGCTGAACTATATCTGAAGTCATTGAAACAGAAAGACAGACAGTCACTTTTGAGTATAAGTAGATCTCTACTGTTTGTTCTGGCATGATCGATTTCATTCAAATAATGTTGTAGCTGGTGAAAGCACAGTTAATATTACAGACAAAAATACAAAGAAGACAATTTTTCATCAAGTTTGCTGCAAAGTTTCATTTAAAGATTCAATGTCACGTTATTTTGTCTGATTTTCAGGCAGACGGGTAAAAATCTGTTCACCTTGATGTTTGGAATCGCACAGCAGCCAGACAATCGCTGGAACTTGCAGCCATTTTTTGTGCAATCATAAATCAGAAATTATCTCGGATCATGATACATTAGTTAGTTGTGTGCACAGAGCATTGATTCCATGTTTTTGTGTATTTTTGTGTTGTGCATTTAAAGTAGTAGTTGGTGTTGTATTTGGCTGTCCTGCAAGAACTTCTGTAACCACTTCATTCTTTTTCATTTAGGTCTGATTCTACTCTATAGAATCAGACCAACAGACAAATTACATCACAACATGTAAAAAAAAGATAATCTGTGCCCAAAACTGACATCATTGGGGCCTTTGGAGCAACATTCTTCTCCTCCAATCACAGATCATTCTGTTTGTAATGCTAAACTAACATCAGAAGGCAGACTGCTTGCTGATTGGTTGATTGATATTCTATGCCCTAACGGTTTTTACACATACTGCAGTGCACTGTACTGTACTTTACTGTACTAGGTGGGGCTTGAGCAGAGCGTTTTCATTGTAGCACTCTGTGAAATGCTCTCAAGCATTATGTTGTAAACAGGCGTGAGAGGGCATGAATTGGATAAGAATATTCCACCAGGATCAGTGCGACATGGTTTTTTAGTTTAATATGCAGATGTTGGTGGGTTTTCTTCGTCTCGGAGAACAAGTGCCTGTGCGATGTGCATGTGAGTGAGTCTTTTCATCTAAACTGTGTGTTTGTCTCGGTTCGCTGGAGTTCCTCTCGCTCTGCAGCTGTGAGTGTATGTAGGCTACGTGTTGTGTCTCGTATGAATGTATGTATGTGTGTGTGTCACGGTTTTTTGTGTGTGTGTTGCAGGCTGTATCCACTTCTCCTCTCCTCTCTCCCTGGCAGTGCCAGTACCAGACAGCACCTCGTGCCAGCATGCCTCAGCGCCGACAAAGTGAGTCATTAACCCCTGACCTCTGACCCTGTTTCTTTGGCAACCAGTTTGGCTTTTTTCCACCTCTCTCTCTCTCTCTCTCTCTTTCTCTGTCTCTCTCTCTAGTTTATTCCAAAGATGCTGTCTGTCTGTCTGTAGATATATATATATATATATAAAGGCTATATGTCTGTGTGTGTATAAACTCAGAGACTGCTCAGATACGTCATTGAATGTCAGACTGTGTAAGTAGAATGTCAGTTTGGTCTAATGAGAGAGTGTCAGCGATATTTAAAGTGAGAGAGATACTGTAGATGGAGGTTTCAGAGTGTCAGACAGTGTCAGTAGTTCCCCGCTGTAATGCTGTGAAGTGTGTCTGTTGGCTCTGGAAAGGGCACTGGCTGGACACCTCATCTAATTCTGTGTGTGTGTGAAGATGGTCGTGCTGTGCAGCCTGTCTTCAGGTGTGTGTTGCTCTGGGGTTTGGGTAAACATCTTTGTGCACCAGTGCGGTCAATTGAAGACCCAGCATATGTTTGAAACACCTCGACCACATGCAGCTGTAATAGATTGTGTGTGTGTGGTTTATTTTTTCTGCACTCAAATTCATTGGTTTTTGCTTTGGTGAATGTATGTTTTGTAGAGAGAATCAGAATGCCTATGGGGCAAGTATGTTATGCAATGGTGTTTCAAATGTTTTTTCTGTCAAAATGTTATTGTTATAAATGTTATTTATGAAGTTAATTCACTGTGTGCAATCATGGGAAATTTTGAAAGACATTGAGATATGAATTGACATGATTAACATTATAGTATTTGATACAGTAACATTCAGTTGAATTAATGAATTAATACTCTGTTAACAAGGTTAATTTACAGTTTAGTACAGGTTAGTTGCTGTTACTGAGCAAGATTACACAATTTCAAACATTTATAGTTTATTTATAGTTACATTTGAAAGTGCTGGTTGGTTTTGTGTTAGTACAGAAAGACACTAGTCTTTCTTAGTGTGAGTCTGTCATGGTCTAATTTAATAGAATATTTGCGAGTTTGTGTTTTTAGGTTGTAATCTTTCTTGTAAACAGACCGCCTGCCTCAACAGGCCCGACTCTCTCCTGATTATTTCCTCTTGTTCTGTCTTTGTTTTCTCTCATATTTGCTTATTTATTTTTCCTATCTTTCCCTTCTCTTCTAATGTTCCTTTTTCAGTCTGTTCCCTCTTTTTCTTTTTTTTCCTTTATCTATTTCCTGATTGGATGACCTTGTGCTCTGTGTTGTTTCTCCCCCTCTGCCAATCCCATAATGCCCTGGACAGGGGTGGAGCATCTTGTACATTACTTTCGTGACACAGTGTGGTACAGTAACCGTTACTAAGAACCTCAGCCTTTGCATGGTCGTTTGATGTGACGTAATTGCGTGATGTTGCCTCTTCGCATGCGAGCGCAAGTCTGACTTGAGTTTTAAAGCATGTGAGCACTTCTCTCACCCATGTCAATTAAAAACCAAAGTACACACAGCTGGCGTGTCTCTGTTTCTTTTAGATTTTCTCAAACCACCTGTTTCAAGTGCTAATGTATCTGCACTCTTCGTCCTCTGTGGGTGTGCTGGATCTGACTTGCTCTGATGAGGCTCCAGTGTTTACCGGTGCTTTCTCAGAAAGCCAAAACGTCTCCTAGCACGCCCACAGAGACTTTATCCAAACATTTATCTGTCTGCACAGGTGGGCTGGCGTTTAACCATTGCACACACAAAACAGCAAGAAACTGGCCACAGCGCTTCCATCTTTGGTCTCCTGACTGCTCAGGGCGACGCTGAATAGTTTTAGAGGACAATTAAAATAAAATGATCCGATAACTTCTCAGGAATTGGTATTATAACCTCTTTCTTCCACAAACCCAGGATATTAAAAAGCCCCTCTATTATCAAAATGGCTACATTTTATCACATTTATCACACATATAAACCCTACAGTAAGACGAATGACTGAATTAGAGCCCGACTTTATTACAGCGCTTTCAGTTGTAATATTCAGAGCAAGTGTTACGAAGGCTATCTTGTGAAACGTTTCTGAGGTAGTTAATTCTCCCCGCTCGTCCCCGTAGCCTTGGGTGTTTCTCTGACTAAAACTCTAAGACTCTGTTGAATAAAGACATATTTGACTTAATCTGACTTTATCACGTTCAACTGGAAAGATGTTATTTACATTCTTGTTCGGGTGGTTATAGAGAAATCCTTTTAACAGGTTTACAGCCACTGCCTCTGCAATGCCACTTGTGGTGCTGTTTTGACTCAGTCCACAACAGAAGACCAGCTGCCAACACCAACTGTTGTTTTGCTTGAATGTTTACAAAGTCTTTTTTTTATTTATTCTCTGTTGTTTTTGTTTGTAGTGATGCCGCATGTTATTGCTACGCATTACGCTACGCATAAGAACATACACAACAGAACTGCATGTAACAGCAGGCATGTGCTTGTTTCAAACTAATGGAGTTTAAGCTGCTAATACATTGTGTTACTACACTGAGTTTTCCTTTATCAGGTATGGGCAATTGAGATGAAATATTAGTTAAATTAACAGCAGTAGTTCTCTCTTTATTACACAGGGGGCGCTACTCTCGCCTAGCCCTGCTCCCAGGCCCTCACAAGGTTTTAAAGTTTACGGTCTTGGGGACCTGTCTGTTCTCACGGAGTGAGAGAAAGACAGAGAAATGCATTATGAATGTGTTACCTGCAGGTGTATGCCCACATCTCCCCACCCTAGAGACTTCATGATGTCATGCAGAGGAAGTGACATGTTTGTTGTGTCACAGACAGTTGGCCTTCCAATCAAAAACCGGCACGCCTGCATACGCTCACAAACAAACCCTCGTCTGCCTGTATTACATTTGTAATAGTCAGTTTTATGTTATTGTTATTGCTTCTCCACTTGTGTTTTGAAATACATTGCTTCACTGTTGGTCATTCTTACAATTCTCTCAGCCCTCGTTTTCTTCCTGATGGTGATGGTTTTTGGAGGCAGTATCAGCACAATGATCTAGACTGAAATGGACACTGGATGAAGCTCCAGTTGGCCACTAGGAGGTGCTGTGGTTTCAGTACAGCTCTGTGCACTTTATTAATTCAGAAACAATCTCCCAGACAGACGGACTGAGAGAATGACTGAAACAAAAGCACCTCTTATCCTGTGTGTCACAGTACACTCTTGTACTCTTGTGCTGAGAGTGTTGTAGTTACTAAAGCACCCTAGCATGCATGCTCATTCACCCCGGAAACACCGTAGTCATACTTGGATCAATAGAACTGACTTCACTGAAGTCATTACCTACTGTCTACATTCACACAGTAGGTGTTGTCAGTCCTGTTTTAAGTATTGTCAGGTTCACACACATTTCAGTTTCAAGGGGTGTGACCCTGAATTCTTTAAATGAAGTGTATAACTGATACAGTTTCATGATTGGTCGGATCTGCAGTGCTGCAGTGCTTTAGGATTTTCTCTGTAGGACGAATAACACTTGAGACATATTATAATGATCTGCCTTGTGTCTTCTACAGCCTACAATACTTCAGCCCATCAGCCACATCCCCAACGACACCCTCATCCAGGGAAGGCTAGCAAGAACAGTCCACACCGGGGACCACAATGATGCACGCTTTGCAGGTGTGGGGTCCGCCTCTTCTTGTTCTCCATCCCCCTGCACTAGTGTAGTTGTTTCTCCTGCTGCAAGCTCCACTGAAGTCCCTCACACAAAGTCAGGATCTACACATGACCCTGAAGTGCTGAGTCAGTTGCTAAGCACCCACCTTTGCATCCAAGACAACTGTGAGACTGACTCACAGCTGAATGGAGACCGGATAGTGAGCGCATCCCTGTATAACCAACCAAACAAACTCCTGCAAACATCTCACCCCAAGTCTTTCTTCATCCCTCGTGTCCTGCAGCCTCCTCGTCTATACAGACAAGTCACACTTCCCACTTTGCCTTTAGGGGGCGGTTGTAGGGCAAACCCAAAACCTGGACCCACGATGAGCCTCAATGCTAAGCAGCTTCCTCCTCCAACCAGAGGTTTACCATGCGCTAGTTTTGGAAGAACTATTGGAGTATTTGGAAAGACAGAGCCGGTCCCCAGTGAAGGAGTGTCTGATTGAAGACTCTTGCTAGGACAAAAGGCTTCAGTTTGGTTCAGTGTGTCTTCCAGACTTCCATAGCCAACGATCCACAAAGCACAAGCTGCAGACAAAGACATGGGTCAGGCTAGCACACATGCAGCTTGCACTAGACCGTGTTTCCTAGCGGCTTGGCTTGCAGGACAGTTGAATAAAGCATCTAAGCTAAACAAAACAGCTAAGCTATTGCATCTAACTATGCAACTAAACAGTCGTACGTCACAATCAGAGCTTCTGCAGCGCAAAAGCTAAAGTTGATTATCCACTGAGTAGCCACTCACAATTACAAAGCTTTTAATTTGTGGAAAGTATGATAGGCAAAGAGATGTACACTGAAAGAGAGATCGGAAACAAAAAGGTACTTATTTCATTTGGTATTTTAAAAAAAATTGTAACATACATGAGTGCTAAAAACTGCCTGTGAAGCTCATTTGAGTCCCTCAGTATCTTGATATTTCCCATGTGACGTGCCCTTCAAACACCTGTGGAGATTTGGCTCTCAAATTTAGTGGGTGTATGTGACATTTACATCACCAGTCTCCCACAGCTTCACTAAGAAAACACACATTATTGTTTATGAGACATCCTGGAGCTTTTCTGAGGGATAAAAACATTCAGTAGATCATGTGACTTGAGATTTTTAGTTCCCACAGAAAACCTGTCAGAGAGTTTTGTCTCATGTATGTCTTATGTATGTCCTGTTTGGTTAATTTTCTAAATTTGATACAACAATTAATTTCAAATTTAATTCTTTGTTGTTTTTCCCAATTATTTTGTTCCATTGTTGTACATCTCTTTGACTCAGTATTTTGGCAGCAGGGTGCATTAGATTCTGTCAGGGCTTCTTGTATTTTTTTGTGACTTCATTCATGATTAGCAAGTTTTCATGTTAATTGGACTCATGCTTCCTGTATTAACAAAGTTGTTTTTCTTGGTTATGGATCATGGCATGCCCAGAGCAGAAACTCGCATTTCTCCCATAGCTGAATAGCAAATTATGTTATAATTTTTTTAAATTATTAAAACATTATAAAGATGTTTACAGTTAAAATGCCTTTATTAAGCTGCTCCCGTTGCTCCAGGGCTGACGTATTTAACATAAGTTTATGTCTAGTTTTTTGGCTTAGAAATATTCTTAATACAGAGTTCTCAGTTATTGAAAAATATTTAGAAAATCAGTTTGACCACAGAGACCGAACGGATGATGTATGTTTGACTTTGCAAGCAGTGATGACTTTTTGTTGATGGTAAAATGTCAGGTGAAGATTGAAGATGAAGTTATTTTAAGACTAATTGGACAGTTTTAACTGTGCCAAAAGGTTAGATATTTCACTGCAGACCACTGTTGGACGGGTAGGAAAGATGGAATGCAGATTCAAATCTGTTCTGTACACATTAGATACACTTGATCCTGATCTTGGTTTTAGTTTCATTAGAAAAGAGTTTATTTTTGTGAGGATTGTGTCAGATTTGGGAAATAAATCAGAAGGTTTGTTTCATGCACTGGATGGTCATTAGTTTTAACGTTTATGCCTTGATCATATATGTAATATAACAGCTTGTTCTGGAAACACATACACACTGTAACGCCACTCTAATGCAGGAATATACAACGAGACCTACTGCATGATAAAACATACATCTATACATATCTGCACTATATGATTTTATAGAATTGAACCCATCTGTCTGTTTTTGTGTGCAATAATTGTACAACAGTCATAGTGTGACTATTGATATGTCAATACTATAACTCTGGTGTGTGTGTGTATATAGTTTTACAGAGTATACCCTCACCGTGACAAATAACACATCACCATGTGCGTTTAATCTATAGAAAAATTGATTTACTGCTATTTTCCCACAATGCAAGAGGCCTTGGATACTAAAACACACCTCACATGGGCCACATACTTCAAGACACACCCAAAGCACAGATGGGCAGCCATGTCTAAATCCACCTTAGGAAAATCAATGAAACAAGGATATTTGTGTGTGTGTGTTTCTCTCTCACCCAACTCTGTGGTTATACTAAGCAGAAAATCAATGGAGGGCTTGTTTTGTAACACTCCAGAGACAGTTTGTTTGTGTTTCTCTCGTTTCTGTATCTGCGTGTCTGAGTACATGTTAAGGAGAAGAGGTCCTATGTACTGTGTTTGGGTCTTGCTAATGGACAGTTGCAGAAGTACATTGATTTCGTCGGCTGTAGTCAGAGGTGAATGGCTTGTGTCAATGAAGTGTCTGCTAACAGCTAGTTCAATCTTCTCTCTTCTTTTCCTGTAATGAGATGCAAATGATTTTAACGGATGTCTCATAATTAAATATTGAGGTGAACGTTTTTGAGACATGGCAAGCAAAATTGTAATGAACTATGCATCCGTGCTTTAACCATGTAGATGTGTTAGAGATGCATTATAAATTTAAGGCTTAATACAACAGTTTTTACAATGAAGACATTTTCAGTCAGGTTCCCTCGCAACTTCAGAGACATTATGGCTGAGTCTCTGCAGTGTTACATCACATTAAAGAACAGTTACCTGCCCAAAAGGCACCATTAAAACACAAGCAATCTGCATTAGATTCCCAAACAGCAAAAATAAATGCACTCACATAAAGACCTCATACTGTTGTGTAGAATACACTTATGACTAGCTGCCTATATGTGTATGCCTTCCTGTGGATTCTTATCACAAACAATCCTTTTAGAATTAAAACTACATCCAGTTTTTATTTTTGTAAAATTCTTATTCAGTATATTTTGGCTGTTGGTACCGTGTGTGTGTGATGGTGAGAACACTTGACTCTATTACATCATCTAGGAAACAACAGTTGCCAACCTCTTCCTGTGGACAGAAAATGTTTACTAACATAGGAATGAATTCAAGCACTTTAAATGACCTGTTTCAACCTCCAATAAAAGAGATTGTTGTTTTTTTTTCAGATGCGATTTCATTTGCTGTTGTTTTATTGTGTTTAAATGTCTTTTATTTGGCTATTTATGTGTTTGATGCCCTGAGTGTGTTGTTCCAGTAGAAGGTGTGAAACTTTAATAAAGAGAAGAAACAGGAATCATGCAGTTGAAGTGTTTTTATGAGCCGTAGAGTTTACCTTCATGTCAAAGACATTTGCTCACCCTGTTTTCCGCAGCTTTTCCTAATAACGTTTTACACATTGCAGTATATCTCTGAACATTGTAATACATCATTTTTATGCTTGATTTTATGCCACTCATCCTGTCTGTTGACACTACGAATTCACACATTGTTAACGTATTGTCTAATATCGTGAGAGTCTATGTTTATAAACTGCCTTGCAAGTATATATTATAAAATGTATTACTTAAAAATAAGGGCTGAATATCAGCATTTACTGAAGAAAAGTTTGTTTTGTTTTCCAATCATTATACAGACATATGCTGAAATTAAATAAAATATTGTTCCTTCAGGTTTATTGTGCAATTACAGGCAAGATCTTAAGGTCAAAACACCTTGAAGATAAGTGGATGAACAGACAAACAGACTCACGTCTTTTACTGGACAGGAGTGAATGGATTGAGAGACATTGTTAGTTGGTTGTTAGGGTGCTAGATATATAAATAGATTGCCAACACACAAAACTAAAAGATAAGGTTTGTAATAAGGTAGAGATGCTCTAGCGCAGGGCTGGGCAACCCCGTTCCTTTATTAGCTCCAGAGTTTAGCTCCATCCCTTTAAACACACCTGAACCAGCTAATTAGAATTAGTAGAAGGCTACAGGCAGGGAAGTTGTATCAGGGTTGGAGATAAACTGTGCAGGGCACTGGCTCTCCAGGAACAGAACTGCCCAGCTCTGCTCTAGTGTGAGAAACTAAATTAAGGAATCTCATTAGAGAGTTTTAGCTGGACTGCAGAACATCTGTTTGTCATTTGTAATAGTCTTGCTGAAGTAGCTGTTTTAGCACTCTGACAATTGTTTAAAGATCCAGAGATGTCAGGCTATTGCCCACGACCCGTTTCTGGTGCACTGAGCTGAAGATGCCATGTCCTCTGATTCCCAGCAGCACTTTTAGCGCTAAACAAGTGGTTTTGTACAAAGTTTGTGTTCCGTGGGGACCTGACTTTGCATCCCCGTTTCTGAAAGTTAGAGACTTTTATTTATTTTACCTCTTTTTCAGTGCTGCAAGTGAATGTTTTTCGTTTGATCTAGTGTTGGAGGTTAGATTGCGATGCTAGGTCAGCTGGTAGGAACATGTACACATGCTTTTGAAGTGTGTTTTGCTTTGAAGTTCATTGTGGGTGGGTTAACTCTAACCAGGACCCTGATTGCTATTGTAGCACAGTGACGAATTGAATCTATGGCTTATCTGTAGTCTTGCCAACCTAAGTGTTAACCTTTTGACCAGATCTGCCCTACCAATCATGTTTTCTAACTGCAATCTTGAGGACCAGACAGTAGTTGTGCACCTTTTTCTGTTCCACTATCATGAGTGTTTCCGTAATGGTTTTCTGACTGGGTAAATTGGTGTGTGGGAGAGAGAGAGACAGATGAAAAGAAAGATGAAAGAGATTAGAAAATGGGGTCTGAAAGAAATCATTAATTACATAATTGTTGTCTGTGATTATCCAGGCCTCCAGAACCTGTTTGCTCACCCGCCGTTCATTAGCTTATTTCAGACCAAAACAAAGGCAATGATAATCTTCTAATTCCTCTATTTTCTACAGAAAATAGAAATTATCTCTAAAATCCAGACTTGGATTCCCGTACAAGCCCCAGTAACTCTGATGTGCCCTTGTAAAATGTATCTGATAAATCCATGCCTGATGGTGGAGATAACAGTGTCCTGACCTGAAAAACAGACTGTCCTGTTCTATGGATTTAAAACACTCTGGTGCTTAAATCATTTAAAAAGTGAAGGTTGATTGTCACACTTATTGAGGTTCTCCAGCAGTGAGATAAAGTGGATATTTTCAAGCAAGGGTTCTCAGAAACTGGCTGTAATTTGAAGTAAATTTCAAGGACTTTATGATTAGCTGGTTCAGGTGTGTTTTTAAGGGTTGGCCTTACACTCTGCAGAAGGACAGATCTCCAAGAGCAGGGCTGAGCACCCCGGCTTTAAGGAAACAAAACTGAGGACCAGCCACCTTTGAGCTATAAAAATGTTCTTCAAGGTTAGCTCTCAAGAGAACGTGTTTCTGTAGCTCTGGAGAATATTGTCAAGTTATAACATTTCCAAAGTCATCAGAACTAAACATATGTATTTTAAATTATTTATGGGTGCCTCTGTAGAAAGTGAGTGTACATTTATTTATTTGATTTGGAGTGTGTATACAGTGGGTACAGCCGAGGGAGGAGCTGTACACAGTGATGCAGAATTAAAACCACGCAAACTTTATGGCTCTAATCTTTAACGGAGTTCGAGGCTGGAGGTTGGGTAGTTCTGCAGAGATTCAGGCTAGTGTGAAACGGACCCAGAAGGATGAATTTATTGACTACCTCTGGGTTTAAGATATAGACTAAATTAGTCTTAAACAGAACGCAGAGTGATACATAAGCTTGTTCCCACAGGAAATTAATGTACCAACATTTGATTCTGATGTTTGTGGGCTTGCTCAAGTAAAGTGTGGTGAACTGAGGAAAAATGGAATCCAAGAAGAGTTTCAACCACTCAGAAGGTCTCACACTTGAACCTCTGATCTTCATCACCATGCAATCATAGAAAAGAGCACTTAAACTCATAATGCATGCTTCTCAGAGGTCAGAGAACACTTGCAGCTATGTTCGCTGCCCATTGAAGGTCTCACTGTCTTGCAATATAAAAAAGACACTCTGAGACACTCTGAGGTTAGAGATAGACATGTGGGCATAAAGAGAAATGGTTTCTTTTGAGCATTGTGTAGTTGTCAAAAACTGTATTAAATGAAGGTTTAACTGTGGATGCAAGATGTGTTATATAATAGGTTTTATGTTTGACATGCTTCTAAGATCATAGAATAGTCCTACTTATAATACAAGTGTCTTTTAGCAGAAATGTTTATCCAAAGTGCCTTAACCTTGGGAAACTTCAGCAACAAGTGTTCAATACGAGCTGAGCTCAACCGATCAAATTTAGACATGCCGGAGAATATATATAAGTAGAGACAGACAAAGGCAACACTGGTAAAGCTTTCAGTATATAACCAAGCAGCTAGTTTGTCCGTCTGCTGTATTTAATCTTCAGAAGGACGCATTTTTCTTCTGTTGTCTGCATCTATTCATAATGTCCATTGATCAAAATCAGTCTGAACTGAAAATTTGTCTGCTTTGTCTTTACCTGACTCCAGATGGTTAGTAACACACCTGGCAACCCAAACAAATATGAAGTCTTTGATAAATAACTAGAAGATTATCTGCCTAGAAGAAAATGATGATTTGAACAACTTCAGCGCTGATCTTTAATCATTATGCTGCAGTTTCTTCATTGTTGTCTTCTGTTCTCAGGCGGCACTTCTCCAGCCAATACACTCATTCTGAATCTGCCCCGGTGGTCTCCGGTACCCAGCAGTGTGAGTTGTAATTAAACTGCATGCACAGGCTGTTTGTTTCGATCCATGTGTGTATATTTCTTTCTGTGACAAGAGGGCAGGTTGCCAGGTGCTTTTGTCTTGTGGATTAGTAACCTCTGCAATTTGAGACAGATCAGTGCACTTGATATCTGAAGTATGTAGTACACGCAAATGAGTGCTTTTGTTAATTATGAATTCCGTGTCTTTGTGACTTCATGGCTAGATTAGTTCAAAACATTGTGTACTGTTACATGCTCTTTAAATTAGTTTGAGTTGCTCGCAAACCTCTGCAACAAACCCACCAACTTACATTTAAAAAATACATCTGAATGTGTTAAAATATTTCTGAAGCAAATAAATGTTGAAAGCATGAGAAGAAAGCTAAGAGATCTCTGTCGACATCTTTTCTACTTTCTCTCTTTATTGGTGATTTTTTATTAATGATTATCTCTGTTTTTCTGTTGCATTTATTTTTAATGGCTGTTTAGTTTGATTATTCCTCATCTAATCAACTGTCATTGTCAAAGTGTGTGTGTTTAAAACGCTGTTTGATTAAACAGTAATGAGCTTTTGTCCATCAGTAATTCTTATATAAATATTTTAGTGATTTGAACTCAAGTCAAAATATTGTCTGAATAAAAATATGGCTGATTATTTCCAGCACACTTTTTTTTCAGTGCCACACAAGACGATTGCTATTATTATGATTGCTATTATAATTTTAAAAACAATTTTTACAGATGGTGTCTATTTTTATTAGGGTATAAGGCATAATTATTAAAACCTTTAGGGTGAACATTGTTACACAAACATATATAGAAAATGCACAGATGAAACTAATAACTTATAGTTTCACCTATACATTTACATTTTATAATGAACTGTGTATTATTAATATGTCTGGAAGAGTGACATATTAAGAACACAGATTACTCAAGACGTCATTTCTCATTTATCTTAAAGAAAACATGTATATTAGGAAAACACTGAGGCAAATCTTACTATCCACATTGAAATGAGATTACTGGCTGCACTAATAAAGAAAACTCTGACATGGTAATTTTGAGGGTTCTGTCACTTTAAGAGAGCGACCTCACACTCCTGCAGTTTGCTAAGGAATGGATTCTGCTGAGGGCAAAATGAATTAAAGGCAAATAAAATCAGAAAGCCACCAAGCACAGGTATAATCTTTTGCCTCTGCTCCACTTCACCAGCTTTTCTGTATTTCTGCAGGTCGAACTCGGTTTCATTCACCAACCAAGCAAGTGTAGAAAATTATGTAGCATGAAAGTGTCATTTTAATCAAATCTGACACCCTCCTTTTTACTGAACCCACTGGAAAGATTTTCTGGTATTCAATCAAGCCCTCCAAAGTAAATGGCACAACAAAATGTGAAAGATTTAAAGGTGAGCAAAACAGAATATAGATGGAGAACAATTTACTCAACAAAAACACATTACAACTACCGAAAAACTAAACTGCTGAGTCCAAGTCACCAGAGATGAGGTAAAGTTTATATTGGTGTATTAAGAATGAACTCTCTTGTTTTGTACTCAGCAATCAAGGAGAGTAAAAGTCATAGTTCATAGTCAATGTCAGGGCTGGTGACAATCTTATATAGTCACTTTGTTCAAAACAGTTCACAGTTAGATATCATAACAATGGCTATATAACATTTTTCTGTGAATTTGTAAAAAAGTGCTTTTGTTTCATTTTGCAGATTGGTAGAAGTGCAATCCCCTTAAGTCATTAAAAACCTGTTTAAATCATTTGTTAGAAGATCAGTTAGTCTTTACCTTTAAAATTCTTGTTGTTTCCTCAGGAGTTTCATTCCTGTTGTTTACCAAAGCTATTCTTTACTTATAATTACTTTTCCCTCTTTCTTTCCCTTTCAGAAGTGCACAGTTAGCGTCTGTTTAATCACAGCTTGTCTGCACTTGCCAAAGGCAGATTACAGAGCCTGTGGCAAAGCCCTGAGGACAAAACTTCAGCCTGTTTGTGGATGTATGCTTTTCCATCTTTCCTCACTCTGTAATTGTCCTTCATCCAAAGCACATGAAAACCCAATCATTTAGTGTTCAAAGATAATGCTGATTTTTTACTGTATGTAGCTTATAGTTATTTAGGTCTATGGTAACCCTCCTAATGCATCTTATAAGCAACAAATATCCTATAAATAGACTTCCTGACCACTTGGTCACATACTGTAGCAAACAAGAATTTGGTTAGGGTACAAACCCTATACGGTCCTGTGTACATTAATGCCCAAAACAGTTTGGTTCTTTATGGATTGTAGACTTGCTTGCTGGTTTATCTATAGTATAGATTATTTTCTCCAATCAATGGCAATAAACCGCTAACCAGCGGTTTCAAAGCTGGTCAATCTCATTGCACAGTGTGTACAGTGTGTACATGCTCTTACGCTTGATAGACCAATAATTACTAGAGGAACTTTTAATTCTTGACTGAGTGGGTGGCCAACAGTATCGAATACATGCTGGTTCAGTCCTTAAGTTTTTAGTTTGTTTACTCCAAGACGTTGTACCCTGACCCCTGCTTTTATTGCTGCTAATTGTACGTATACTAATGGAAGTTTAACAGTTATTCAGAAATGCAGGCATAGACTATCTGTGTGTCTTGTCTTTTTAATGTGGGTGTATATAATCCACTCAGAGCAGTTGGTCTCAAATCTCTGGCTTGTCTCTTGTCTCAGTGTATCTGTCTGCAAGTACTTGTTTCACATCAACACAGCTGTAAATGATGTAACACATTAATCTGCCCCATTAGTGATAAACTCACGGCTGTGGAATTAAACTACTGCTGCCGAGAAGCTTTCTATCTTGCCTATTTCTTAACCAGATTATCCACAGACAGGGTCAAATCAATACCTAGTAATTCTGCCCCTATATAGAAATATATAGGAGTATAGTAATGTGATGTGATGATTATTTAGATGACGCTCTGTCACAAAATCTTTGAGGTTTTGATGAATTGTTTGTGTTTAGTTGGGTGATGCAAATTTCCTCTCTTGCGGAGGCTGCATACATTTTAAACGTTTCAAAGGAGTCTGTGGGATTTATAGCTCCTATTGACCTCAAGAGTGGCTACAGCATAGGGACATCTTTAGGAAAACCTTTAAACAGCATTTTAGTGCCTTCAACAGACCAGAGAGATCCAGAGACAATCACAAAGGAACCACAACCCTCAAGTGCACCGTAAGAGTGACCTCCATCATTTATATGATCTGCTGAAGCCCTCAAACAGCTACTACAGAGCACAGAAACACAGAGAATTGTTTTCTCCAAACAGAGCCCTCTGTAATCGAACCCTCGCCCCACAATTAACAGCTTCAGCTGCATTCAGGGTGTGAGATCAAAAGGCGGGCAGTGCATGCTTCAGAAACATTGAAATGTCTGTCCCAGAGCGTCTCTGAAGAGATCAATAAGAGTTTATAAAAACTCCTCTGTTTTTTTTCAGTCAGGAAAGTTGTAGCAACTCATGTTTACTGGTGGCTATTTCTTTATGCATGTCGCTAGGTCAGGACAATAATCATAAACACTGTACCCAAAATACAAATAAATTGATGCAATTTGTGAGTTAAATGTTTTGACAAGACATTATAGAACTATAGAAGATTTTATACCTAAATGGCTAATTGAATAAACAACAAAAATTGTAACAAATTTGTGTATGAAAAATTTAAGAAATGTTACATTTTGACAATACTTTTGACAATAACTTTTGTTTTCAAAGTTTTTTTGCTTTTTTATTACTGTTAACAAATCTTCACCTTAATTCCACACTTCTGTCTCTCCAATATTTTTATTGTTATTTTCAGAAATGATGAACCTGGGGAATATAACACATTCTCAGAAGGTGACATTTAGTGCTTCCCATTTTTGCCATGTATGTGAAATATCTCCTCGTTTTCGGATGGAGGGTGTTAAAATGTTCATGACAGAGTTTTATGAGCCGGTGAGAAACAGTGTCTCAGTCTCAGAATCCCTGTGCTGTGATTCAGCTTCCAGATAAACATGAGATTAACTGACCGCTGAGCTCTGCTTCTCTCTAATCATTTAACACACCCCAAACCCGTGACAGGCTGTGAACTTACCACTGAGACCAGACCCCATCACCCACCTATTATTTGTCAAAGCCACTGAGCCCTGTGCTTTGATAAAAACTTCTTCCTCCAGCCCCCGGGATCCAAAAGGCCCAGGTGTTGACTAAACCCCCCATGTCAGTGTCTCATTTTGGGCATCGGTGAGCAGAAGCAGGCATCTGCAGATACGCTTTCCTTATACCCCACACTAAGACATGACTAATCGATAACCACTCTGTATGCGTCTGCTCCTGCCTGCCATAATGGGCATTTATAGGTGATGGGGTCCGTCACCAAATCCAGATGGCCCTGGAGCAGACTGGCTGCCAACCTCACACAGCTTTACGCAGTAAATGTGGCCCTAATGGTGTGGCTGTGCTGCTGTGACGGTTACATTTTATAATGAGAACTAGAAGTGTCAGGAGAACGTAATACTGCAGATGTGACCTGTCACAGCCCTGCCCGATTATTATGAAACAGGTTACATGTTGAACTTTATCTGCTTCTATTTTGTTTCTCAATAGTTCTGTCCTCTTGTTCTCCATCTTGGATTTTTTTAGTTTTAAGGTCGGTGCAGTGCATTCTGGGATTGCCATCTACACAGAAACATGATTCTGTTCATGGTTTGGCATGAAGATTACAAACGAAAAGGGATTTAAGGGTTTTTCCAGGGAAACTGAATGATTGGTTGTTTTTTCTATAATAGAGTCCATCCTGTATGGTTTCATATATAGGCATAATAGAGGAAAATTCAATGATGAGATTATATAATGTTTCAGTGGATATGAAACCTTTACAATAGAAAAAAATCCCTTCTAGTTTAAAACCTGTTTAAATGATGTTTTTAATTACTATACCATTAATAATTGAGTCATTTTTTGCTGTTTAGATTTTTCCCCCTTTTTGTAGTTACATTTTTTTATTGGCTCAATAATCTATTTATACTAATTTCATATTGTATTTTATTGATCTTATTAATCTTAATTCTATTGGATTTTTTTATATAAGTACCTATTTGTTAAACAAACAGATATGAAAGAAAGTTCAAATTCTCTGGCTGCTTTTCCATGTAATTTCCTGTCCTTTGAGAGAGACCCGACAGTATAACAACTGTTCCAGTAAGCATTTGAATATTTAATGCATTTTAAACGCATCTACAAAGTGAGTAAACTGCCTTTAATGCTGCAAATGTTCAGCATCGACAGTGCTGAATGTTTAATTTAATAAAGAGCCATAAACTGACCAAAAAACTCTTATAGACAGGAAACAGGTCCAGATATGTCTTGAATTCATGTGAACGCATGCACCAAATCCCCCATGCCCCCCATTCTCCAGTCCCAGTGGGACAGAGGAGAGTAAATGAATGTGGTCTGAGGTTTCTCTGTCAGATATGAATAAGCGCGATCCTCCCGAGTGTCATCTCCTCCATCATCACAGCAGAGAGCTCCTCTTTCTGGGGCAGCGCTGCTGCAGGGGTCGCCCAGCCCCCCGAAAGAAATATAGGATATAGAGAGATGCCCTGCTGTGCCGCGCTGGCTCTCTGACAGTATTCAGATTACAATATCTCAGATGTTCCCTGCTGGAGTTTCAAGGAGTAAGAGATGTTAAATATATATGCCGTGATTCTAAAATTGGCCCTGTTTTTCACTTCATGATAGTAGAAATTATATTTTGGTCCATTTTGTCTGAGTGTGACTGCTTTCAACACTGAACTGTGGTTCTGTTAATGTGGCTGAAAGAATACGGGTTTATTTACAGTGATAAACTGAAGTACGCGTTATATTTTTGTCTTTAGCTGCATGCTAGCTTTTGCATACCTGATAATGGGCGTTCTGTTTTGAGTGACTAAACAAAAGTGAAAATGTTACTTTTAAATTCAAATTTTGGGATTTGAAGCAATCTGACAGCACAACAAGTTGTGGGAGGTTAGTGGAACTTCAACAGTTATTATTATGCATGAAGTTTCCAAGTGATGAATATGCATGTTTTAGGCAACTTTTAGGCTGTTGCTGATGAATATGCATATTTTGGACCTCAGTATCAGTATCAGTAGGACTTCAGTGGAACAGGTGTTGCTGGGGTGTGTCTGACTATAGGAAAGCTGATCCAGCCTCTGGCAGTGACTGAGGTCCAAGAAATCAATGAAATTGCTCTAACCTTGGGTTTTAGCAACACATACATGATTTTCCAGCTCTTTGCCTCAGAACCGAACCTTCTAACTTTACCTAGCTGTAGTCTAGCTGTAGACTATCTATCTATCTATCTATCTATCGTATCCATCCATCCATCCATCCATAAATCATTCTCTTTTGCCTACTGACAGTATTACCCAATGGCATTGGATATGTTAATGATGCTGAAACATGGTTTTGAACAGAGCAGATCTAAGACAACTTTCACTTTGCATGCAAACACTCACACAGGCACACAAGTAGGATTTTACATTCAGATTTTGAAAGATGTCAATGACCTCATTCCTAAGAAGAAATGTATTTCTTTAACAAGAGGAAGTCTGATTGGCGTCAAAATTGGTTTTTGCATATATATATATATATATATATATATATATATATATATGAGATACAGGAACATATAAATTAAGTTGACACAATCTCTTGAATCCTTCCGTGAAGAAAACCAAAACATTGTTCTTCTCATTATTTTGTGACAGCCCACACACCAGAGGACATGACAAGACCTTTTGTCTGTCCATTAAATTCATAGGACTGTATGATAGAGTGTGTACAGAGAGTGTGTGTGTAAATTCTGTATGTTTGAGTGTCTGGTCTAATGGCTTGTACAGTATCATCGAGTTTTCTGTCATATCTCCAGTGCTCACCTCTTGTATTTCTCGCTATTACTGCAGACAGAAACAATACACAAAGATTTTATTGCCAAAGTTTCACAAAGCTGTTCCACATTTCGTTTGTCTCTTTTCAAACATTATTATAGCATTTGCAATGTCCTTTAAACCATTTGAGGACAGTACAAAGCTGTCCTCAACATTTGAAGGACAACATTTGAAGTACATTTCAAATGTACAACATTTGCACATTTAAAAATGTGTTTTTAAAAAATTATTTGTTGTGTAACTCTTCCCATAAAAGGACAGTACCTAGCATGAACTGTAAAGCTCCAGAAAAGATAAAAACAAAGCTAATTACTGTAAATATGGATAAAATTTGTGTTGTGAACTTTGTAACTTTGTACCACAGTTTTCATCTTATTGCCTTCATATGATCTATCACTTTATTGTTTTCCTCACCGTGTAAGTCATTTTGGACATAAGCCCCTGCTAAAAAGCAATAAAAATGTAATAATAAAAATTGTTTTTCTGAGCTGGTAATTTGTCCACGCGTGTTAATTGTCCCTCCATTATCAGTTCAAGACAACTATCACTGCCTAGTAACACTGACTGAAGAGTTATCCAGTGTATCCTGTTCAGTCAGGGTAGGTAATGGCACCTCACAGTGAAGCAATTGATGAAAGATCAGCAGGAGCGTCAGATATGATGCTGGAGTTCAGGTTCCTCTGCGGTTCCTGCTACGTCCAATTAGAGCACCCGGTGAAGGTGTTATCCCTCAATACTGCTTTCATCTCACTGAATGAGGTGATGAAGTGGGGCTAGAGCGAAAGAAAGGCACTGTGAGAGAAAGGTTGATGGAAGTTTAATGAGACAGAAAGTTCACATTCAGCCAGGCACTTTGTCACAAAATATCAGAAAATTCCTAATACAAAGACCAAATACATGCCCATTTTCCAGCCTGATGGGAAATGTAACAGGAAAATGTGAGAACGTCGCTGATATCAAATGATAATAAATTGAATTTTGTGACATAAATGGAATAAAATTACTAGATAATACACGGAGAGTGATTTTATACCATTTTAAGAAAAAATAAAATAATGGAATTTTCAAAATCAGCTTATACAGACTTCCAAAGTTCCAAACGGATTGTGAGTGACAGCTACGCATTCCATTGTTTTCTGTGGAATGTTTAAAAAGCAGGAAATTTAATTCATTGCATTAATAAGGTGGAGGCTGAAGGCACTTCTCTGCCACAGGCTCCGGTCTCACTTTCTTTCATCTTTTTTCTTTGCGCTCCGATGATCAGCTGGGCTATTTTACCACATATAATGTTCTCACAGAATTTCCATTAGCTGGCACAAACAGAGCTTCTATGGTATGATTCAGTGATATTTGGGATCCCTAATGGTGCCCTCTAAATAATCAGTGTAAAACCAGAGCAAACTAGATTAATTTATCCATATAATGGTTTTTACACACATGAAATATGCATTTACTTTTTAGCGTTGCCATTATACATTGATTTTATGTAGGGCAAGAACTATGATGTGAAACAGAGAACATTTTATATTAACTTGAAAATAGATATGCTTCTGTTTCTCTTTTGTTTTAATACCTCTTATTTAGGGCTATTTTTTAGTTAGGAGTAGGTTAGAGAAATGTGGGTTTCACAGATGTATTGTGTGATATTAAACCATTCTCTGCCAAGTCATTTTTTTACACAATTTCTGTTAAATCCCAGAGCAAATTTCCTACTGTTTTCAGGGAACTCAGTCGTCCTCTGAGAAATCTAATCTCTCCTGCTGTCAATGTCTGATTGTTGAAATTTTATTTTCACACTGCATGGGTAGATGTAGACTGTTTTGCCATTTGATGAAGAAAAATTTAAGTAGTTTTAATTTTAAAAGATAACATTTAAAAGAAATCTGTTGCAATGCTCAGATAGCAAATATTATTGGTTTTGAATTTGGTAATTTAGGGATGTTTAACTATTTCAATGTTAGCCAGCCCAAAATATATTGGCTAAATCAATGTCAATAAACTTACCTTGATGAAAGTTTTGCCCTGAATACAAAAATGTGCATGAAATTTCCAAAAATGTTAAGATGACTTTTTTTATTTAAAATGATAAAATAAAATGTATTTCCAATTTATTAGGGACATTTTATACATGTTTCTGACATTACTGCAGGATGTTTTTATTAAAAATGCTGTATAAAGTCTTATCATCAACATTTATACTGCAAATTCATGTTTCAAACAGAGATGGCGACAAAGAGGCCAAAGACTTTGCTGGAGACTCTATTGTGCATCGATAAAGCGTCCCAGTGCGATTCTAAAGTTATATCAGCATGTGTAGTAATGTTTATCAAACACATGCAAATTTAACAATGTCTGCCCTGATATTATGTCAGGCCTAATAACTGAAGTTGACATCAACACTCGTGAACAGCCAATAATCGAGCAGCTGTCCATTCAAATCTATCTGAAAATGATTCATGCTAATAATTGTTTTGGCAAAGCCAACTTAATTTCAACTGAATCCTCATGTGGTGTCACTGCAGAAATCCTGATTAGTGTGAATAGGATTTGACACAGGAAGTGAGTTTGAACAGCACAGCCTCCAGATCTTGGAAATCTCTCTGGCTGTTTGTTTTATTCTGAATGAAACAGAATGGCAAACATTTAAGCCTCATATCCAGCAAGGCCCAGTGTTCCCAATGGAGCCGGAGTGTCACTAATGGAATATCTCACAGCCTGATGCTCTTTTGACGAGCCGGGCTCAGCTGAGAGAATAGCTGATGGGGTACGTCCACTTTTCTTGCTCGTTCTGCTTACTGACAGCTAGCGCAGTGAACAAGCTTTGTTTTCCTCCATTGGGAGACGAATGTTTGTGATGGAGGGAAGGGAAAATCTGTGCATAGAATATTACAACTGCATGCCAAATGTGTGGACGATTCAGCAAATGTATCAAGGAGCTGGAGGACCATGTATATTTAGTGGATATGAATATCACATGTGAAAGATTGAGTGTAAAGCTGATGTATAGTTTAGTGATGATAATTAACAATAATGAGATTTTTATTTGACCTGTTTATTTGACCAAATGTCACTTTACGAGGCACAATAAAACAAAATAATTGTTAAATGCACGGCAGGAAAGAAACAGTTCAGTTGCTCAGTTGGTAGCTCAGAAAATTAATGTCAGACAGCATAATATTTGTCTACATTTTAATATTTAATATAAGTTTAATAGTTTCTGTCTTAATAATAATAATGTATGCTTGGTTTACTATATACACTTCTTCATACAAGGTTATGAAAAAATGTCGACATGGTTCTAAATAAAGCAAACAAAAACACATTAGCATATTAGCATAACAGAAAAACGTAATAAAGAAAAACAAATGCTAACTGACTCATTAGCTAGAGAACAACAGTTTAAAGTTGAATTTTGACTGAGAGCAATTACCAAAAACTGAGGGTGTCTTGCAGTCTAAATGTGTCTGAATGTTGTCCATAGAGGACAGTGTAAAATTTGGTACCATCAGTAAATTAACTCCACAGGACCTTATTGTGCTACCTTGGATGTCATAGTGGAGAATCTCAACACCTTGCAATTACTGTGATGTAAGACCAGCGACAAGCTTTAAAAGTTATAACTAATATTTGATACCACACACAGTAATAGTTTTATGCTGCGCGCAGTAAGTGACCCATAAGCAGTGAAGTTGATGGCATGAAATGAGTGATATGAGCAATTTTATGTGTATGTTCATGTGAGCCAGAATGTATTGAACTCGTTCAAGTGTTTTAGCAGACAGAGCAATGAGAATTGAATTACGCTGGTCTCAAAGGGCATCTGGATAACAGTTTTAGCATCTCTTATGCTGAGAGACAGAGGCTAAGTGTTATGCTGTCATTAGTCTCAGACATACAGCACACCAACAAATCTGTTCCCTGACCATTTGATACATATACTGTACCAATACTGGAAACTGCCCTCTGATTGGCTGGTTTACTGTAACGGGTGTACTGTATTACATTGAGAACTAACTACTAGATTTGCTAGTTTGCCAAGTGGAAATAAAATCTTGATCTTGATTTATGATCAAAACATTTAACAGCAAATATTAACTAGATATTAGATACTGTATATTCCTGTATATTATTTTCTGTATCATGTTTGTAATGTTAGATAATCAAATAGTGCTATCAATAATCTAATGTTTCAAACTGTATTTTTATTTCAACATTTAATCTAATACTTTACGTGTAAGCAGGTATTTTTTAGATAATGATTAGCTGTTTAAGTTTGAGCTTTACTGACTTACTCTCTCACCAAACACATAATAACTAAGCACACTTTTTCTCCTATAATATATCACACTAGTTTCTGACCTTGAATATACGTCACCAATCCATAGAAGCTCAGGTCAGGACCTGACACTCCTACAATGGCAGTATTTGTTCATGGTGGGATATGAGGCACAGCTGTGGTGAGATGCTGGAGACTGTCAGATGTAGAGTGAGGCTTTAAAGCAACGAGCATGAAATATTAATCAGTCTAAACCAGTGCCAAACCTGCCCTCCTCTTCTAAGATCTTCAACAAAACGAGTGTCACAGTGAGTATTAAAAATGCCCAGTTTCACTCACTTTAATATTTATAGATCTAGCCATCTACTGCTTTTCTCAGGAGAGTTGTGGTGGATGCAGTGGGGTGAGCCATTTTCAAACAGAGCCCAAGAACCATTAAGATGATGGCAAAGATTTAAAGAAATGTTTTTGTCTCTTTCTCACTGGTCTTCATTAATGGTGTTTCTTTTTTAAACAGGGCCTGTTATGTCTGAGGATAGATGTGTCTTCATCTGAGTTCTGCTTGTCTGTTTCTGACTAATGAGTGAAGGACAGATCTTAAGAGTCCATCTCCCTTTCCCATAATTCCCTGGGGCTGGCCCACTTTCTTTGGTCTTCGGGCACAGATATGATCTGCAGTTTTTCCATTGAAAGTATTTTCCACTTTCAGGAAACTGCCTGGCATGACAGTTATTTAGCATTTTTATTGCAGAGGCACTTACAGTACATACAAATGGTAATAGTATCTCACATATATAATATTTGTACTGTAAATAATCATTGAATTAATTTGCATTTATCTACTGTACACAGACTGGAAAGCTCGTCTGCTGGTCAGGTACAGCTTGAGAAGAATTATTGTACCATTACATTGGGCTTTGTTCTCAGTATGTAGCATGGATATTTTTGTTTACTGCTTGAGCGAGTGTTTACAGTCACCTGTGGTTGTTTGAAAACACACATTTTCTCTCAAATTCACACTGTCTGTCAACACGGTTCTCTGATCCAATGACCTATAAAACAGCAAGCCTCTGTATGACCACTTCCTGTGCCGTTTATACACCACTGAACCCGATCAGACTGCAGCGGGAAGAGTCGTCATCTGCCTTTGAATACTTTCTCTATATATACTTAGTATCTATACTATATAGTATACTCTATTATCTTATAGTAAAGACTCGATCCCTTAGTAAGCATTGCTGTTCAGTACTAGCCATGCCGCTCCCACAGTCACATATATTTCCTGGGGAAAATATATTTTTATAGGAAATATATTTTTATGGGTTACATGTATCACACACACACACACACACACACACACACACACACACACACACACACACACACACACACACATATATATATATATATACACACACACACACACATATATATATATATATATATATGTATATATATGTATGTATAACTTTGCTGTGCCAGTAGGAAATATCAGTATATATCATTATAAATTTTTATTTAATATCACAGATTTCCAAACATGCTTTGCATTAATTCTGTGACTACAACTGGAAAAAATTAGGGTATTTATAAAGATAATACAATTAATGCATTCGATAAATACTTTTTTTGACTGTTCCAAGCATATAGAAAAAATATGAATGAAAATAAATAATGATATAAAAACTATATATATAATATATGTGTATGTATATATACATTGTATTTCACAGGCTATATGTGCTGTGTGGAGGACTGAAGGGCAGGCATGATTTCTATTCTCAGCAGTGCTCACCACAGGGGATTTGTTCTCATTCTCTGAGAGGATTAAACTGAAAGCTGAGGCATATATCACATTATGGTACGTAATTACCTCCATGAGATTTTCTGCCCCTGATTCTGTGACTGTGAGGAGGAAAAGGGTCAATGCCACAGTGTTGTGTTTGAGTGGATGACAGGTTGTCACAGAGCCTTATTTTGTTCTGCTCTTGCGTTGGAAATGCGTTTATTTGTACGTTTATTCAATGGTTCTTAGACCGCTTTTTTGCCTCAAACGTGTCATTTTTGTGCAGAACAGATTTAAAGATCTTGAGCTTTCATAGAAACATTGGTGACGTCTCTTTGGAAGCATTTGCGTCTGAGTTTCCAAGAAGCAACAAAACAACAATAATCAACCATTTTACGTGCAGGTGGACTGCGCTGCATAGTTTATGTTGATAAATGGCTTTATTTGAATAATTGAAGGTGCTGCCTTTGGCCCAATCACTGTTATCAAAGAGACAGCCGCGGCTGATACGCTGTCATAATGGAAACCTGCACAAATCTGTTTTTGTTTTAAAGGCTTAAAGTTCACTAAACAGTTGCTGTGCTTTTACGTGCCGTATTCCAAGCAAACAAATGGAATATTTTAGTGAAACTTGGCAACAAACAGCAGTGAAAAGTAGGGATGTCACAGTCATGAAATGTGTGTTTTGTTTGTATTGAAGTCAGTGATGTTGTTTTTCCCTCTGGACCCAGTTTGCACTGAATGAAAAGCAGCAACGCATTAACAAAATGGAAGTGATTGGAATTGAAATGTGAAGGTATAGAAGAAGACATGAAGTACTTTTCCAATAGATTCAATAGAAGGTTAATCTTAATTTACCCTGAAGGATATTACAGTGATAATATGTGGCAAATTAAACGCTGACAATTACAATGAAAGTGGAATAATCTAGTTAAATCCAGATTGGATTAGGGATTACAAATTAAAGGCAAATACTAGAATCAAATTCTAAAAATAGCTACACAATTTATTTCAGTGTCTGCTGTGATTCTTCTCAGTTCTTGTTGGCTTTGAGATGCTGAAGGCCTGGGATTGAATGGGAAATATATAGAGAGGAGAGAAGATGAGAGAAAAGGGATTTTTTATAGTCTGTTCCTTCCACTCTGGCAGATGCTGACAGACCAAACTTGTGAAGTAGCAGGACTTTAACTGCTAGTGACATTTCAATATAAACAAGAGTTGCCAGGTATCCACAAGGAATTATGTATTTTAGGCAGACCTTGCTTACCTCAAGTCAACATCAGGGGATTTAAGGAGGTGTTTGACGGATACACGTAAACTATCTACAGTGTCCTTGAGTCTGAAGGAGTTTTGAAAGAGTTTGACAAAGAGGTTGTGTTGATAGTCAACAACATAAACACACAGAAAGTGGTACTGTTTTAGATGTATTTGGAAGCTAGTGTACACCAGGTTGCCATTATAGTACCACATTTTGACTAGTTCTACTGTACAAACTTTTCTCTTCAGCTTGCCCAGGGACACGCTGCTAGCTTTGCCAATTTAACTGAAACTCACACAAAAAGCAAACTTACCAAATGTTTTCCTTCCATTCAAAGACAGAATCCTCTTGGAGGATTTCTGAAGTCAGTCTGCCAATAGCAAATCTTAAAGATTAGATTTTATCTCAGTGTGGCTCTTGTCAGCATTGACTGTCAATAGCTTCAATGGAGTTAATTAGTTTACCCAAGGGAGCTGTAAACATCTAAAGACTCATTTGAAGATTTTATTAGAAGTGCAAATAGAGAAATTCAACTAATACATTTCGACTTGTATTTTAACTAAATTGTGTCATGAAGTAATTTTTGGTCTTAACACTTAATTTGATGTTTGATGCTTTTTAATATGATGATTAAATAGATCAGAGGAGTGTACTTACACTCAACCACCCTTTAGATTAATATAATCCACTTTGTGCTTTATGGAGAGAGAATTTACTGCTGTGACCAGTAAAAACTTCTTCTGAACTGATGATTGTTTTTGATTGGCTGAGAGCATTTCCTGCTGGAAATGAGATACTTCCTTGTTATTAAACTAGTAAATAGGGAGGATGATCACATTTCTGCTTGATTTCTGCAAGACTCCCTGAATCATTCCATAACAAGAAAGAGTCTGAGTCCGGCGGCCAGACAGGACAATATTTTCACTACACTTTTAAGAATTTAAAGCTGCGGTAAGCAATGCTAACTGTTTTAGTATCTCTGTTAGACATTGCTTATTTCAAAACCCTCCAAAGACCTTTTAAAGCCTCAGAGGGCTTTAAATATCAAACTATTTATAAAAGCTTTTTTCAAATGATAAATTTATTAAACTTAGTTGTTGATGTGAAAGGCACTGTGGAGCTATTGTAGTACAACACCAAAACTTACTGAATCAGAAACAAGCTTGAGCTATATTAGACATCATCATTCAGGGCTTAGTGGAAGAGCTGGGCTTTATTAAAATGTGTGTTCATGCAGGCCACAATCAATAAACAACTCTCTGTGCTCTAATATGTATTCAGCAAGACGTGTGTGTATATATTTGTTCATCGGCCGAGAAATGCTCTCAAACAAACTTCTCAAGACAACTTTATAAGTTGGTATAAAAGTACAACTTTTAAAAGTTTAAAAGACAAAATGTTATATAATAAGTCTCATTATTCAGAGTTGGATTTAGGCTCTGTGGATGATTGACATTATATAATGCAGTTGTGTTTAAGGTATTTTGAACATAAATAGCATTTTTGTATTTTAAACCCTTTTTTTGATGTAATCACATGCATGATATGTGAACCTAGAGGATTTTATCACCATCTGCCTTCTCACTTTAACCTCCTTGTTGCCATGGCAACTTCATTAATCATCACATACTTTGTGATCTACAGATATGAAGAGGTCAGTGCGTTAATGAGGCAACAGCATGAGGCAAAAACACACACACACACACACACACACACTTCTGAATGTGTGAAAAGTGACGCAATCCTTTTCTTAGAATGACAGACGGTCCGTCTGTCTGCTCATCGGAAATATGATTATTAAGAGTTGAGGTCACTGATTATGAGGTCTGAGGTGTTCAAGCTAACACACCCACTGAAGCCCATTAAGAGCACATGAGAGTTTCACTTACTCAGACATGTTCTGAGGGCAGAAAGGAGAATAATTGGTTTGTTTTGTTGACCAATGAGATCGCAGAGGAGGTGGGATCTCATTGAGTCTTTCAAAATTTTGGAGTGAATTTTTGGAGTGAGATGCTTTAACTGTATATTGCCTTATTGTATATTGAAAATTCAACTTTTAAGAAAGTCTAGTGAGTGCTGGATTAGATTATATTAGATGCATGCACACAGTTTTATCATGTAGATTAATTACTGTTTTGTCACTAGACAGCAAAAACATTCATAAAGTTAACAGTGTCCCAGGATTTTGGTTCTGAATTTGCAAGTAATTAGGAGTCTTTAGGTTCATATCATTGCAATACTGCCAGCCGTTCATATCAGCTCAAGAGTAATTTGTCTGCTTTGTCCTGACCACATGAGTGAAGAAACACAGATTTAGAAATCATTAGTTTATTCATTTATGTGCAATTAAAAGATCAGATTGGCAAAAAAATCACATATAGTAATATTTGCTGAGGAAAGCCCAATGAAAACAAATTAGAAGTTCAGAAGTTAATACAGTATATTGTTTTTCCATTTTTATATTATTGAACATGTGTAACACTGGCCAACAGTTCATGGCAATTGAGTTTGTCAACCTGTCTGAGGTAGACCTGGCTGTACTACTTCTGGCTGTAGTATTTTTCGTAATTGTTCGTATAAGTACACATGCGTCAGACTGACATTTTTGGTCACTGTGTCAGGCCATGCTGTTTTCTAGCATTTTGCACCCTGAGGGCTGCGGGCTGCATTCTTTGAGACATTGTCAACTTTTGAAAACCCAGACCCCTGCGTTCTGCTCCATTCTGTTACTCTCCGTCTCGGTCTATTTTTGAATGTAAAAATGCATGTTATGTGCAGAGCTCCTCACATATTCTGTGCCATCTGCTCTGTGTGGACATGATCAGGGCATAATTATGAGGCTTGAAAAACCAGCATCACATAATTCGTGAATTTCCTAGATGGTAAAAAAATATAATTTTTAATGAAAATACTGGTCAAGGTGAATACTGGTCAGAGTTTTTAAATAACTAATTGCAGTAAATTGGCATGTTAAATTGGATAAATAAGAATTTATCCCGTATGTATAGTTTATCTCTTGGGCTCCTCCTAAACTCTAACCCTCACAGAAATCTTTTTTGCATTCATCTTACATTTATATTAAAACATAATTAACATGTTTTAATAATATAACCAATAATATAGGCCATCACACACATATCTGTTTATGTATATATCTAAATGAGGACTTTTATTGATTATATACACAGTTTTATTGATTATATAGCTAGTTATAAACAATATAGCCTAAGCCTAACCCATACTGTAACCCTAACAGAAACTATCTACATTTTTACAATTAAAACTGTTTATTTTATCTTTTTTATAGCATTTTTACTTCCCTAGAAGGAGGTTTGGTTGAGATTTGTCAGTTTGTTGCTGACTTTTGGGTAAAAATATGTCCCCCTCAGAGAGTTCCTTTACAATATCTGTTTTGGAAACTGACAGGCCTCTTCCACCACCTCTGTGGGCACGCCTACCATCTAAATTGACACATTTGGTTAGAGTCAGATTGAATAAGAGGCTCTGACATTATATGCTGATTTTGGAGGCTTCACACAGCTTTTCAATGCTTATTTTTGTGACAATTTTCTGCGTGTCGGAGCCAGAGGCTCATCTGAAACTTTGATGCATGTAATCATCTTCTGTATTCAGGTCATCTATTGTGGTCCTCTGTAACAACACAGGGCAGATCTACCACAGACGCATGTGATTTTAAACTAGCCACATTTCAACAGAATAGTTTGTAAATCTTGGAACTTTATAGCAGAATAATACGCAGAATAAAACAGTTACTCTGAGCTGCTTTAATTCATTGTTTGTTTTAAGATAAATACTTAAAAATAATTTAATCTGCTAGACGGATAAAAAACATAAAAATTTGCCCATCATTCACATGGTTACAGTGTCTCTCAGTCAAATTCAACCAGAACTGAGTTATAATTTTTTTTATACATTTTTGCGTCACTAATCAGAACAATTTCATCATCTCCCTCATCACAAATTCAGGCCCGTGTGTTTTTTTAAAAATTCTCTGGATTGATTAAATCTTCCTGTATCTCTGCTCCTCTATACGGCAGCATCTCACCTCAATCAGACAGCTGCTGAGAGTAAGTTTAGTCTTCATTATAAGACACAGATGAGGCATCTGTGGGGAGATTAGACCTGGTGTGAGATGGCACTTAGTCAACCCCCCTGCTGTTCTCTTCATCAGCTTCTGTTTATGGAAGGAGAGAGCGATGATGGAAGGTTCTCTTCTGGCTTCAGGCTCTGCTAATTGTCCAATAGGCCGGAGGTTCATCTGGGGACGGTGTAAAGATGTGACACTCCATCTTCATGTGGCCTAACTACAGCTTCACCCTTGGAGCTAGTCATGCATTTGGAGTGATGCTCTCTCTGTTGGCTCATAGATGCTAGTGTGGCCACAACATTATATAAAAAAACAAAACGAGTTTTTAAAAGATAAATGACTTGATAGTTTTGTTTCACAGCCAAGTCTCTCTTTCATTGTTCTCAAAGACTGCTTGAATTTCACAAGCAGTTAGCAGTTAAATGGTTTAATAAAAGGCAGATTATTTGGTTTGGTTTTAAAGTGTCACAACAGTTCATTCATCTCAAGAATAATATGCCATAATTATCATAGATTGTGACAAAAAGTGCCTTCTGTAGTTTGAGAAGAATAACTCATATTTTTATTTTACACTTTTTTTAATGTATTATCTGGAGTCTATTATTAAAGCAGAGTACTCAAAAAATAGAAATAAAAACTCCAGCATAGGAGCATTTGAATGGCAGTTTCAATGAGTCCCATGTGAATTAAAGCGTCTTACTGGAGGAAAATACTGAATAAAACGTAAGAAACTGTCACTTGAACTCCTGTCACGTAAGAAACTGTCACTAAACTCCTCAGAGATTTACACAAAACAACAGCAATTTCATTATCACACAGGTGAATGTTTGCTTCTGCTTACAGAATAAACAGTAAGAGATTTTACAATCTCAGTCAAGAACAATCTCAAGAAGGAAAAGGATGTTTAATGCACAGTGTGCATGTCTTGACCCAAACCAATAGTTCCTACATAACCTTAAACAACGGTTTAATTTTATTGTATAGCAACAGTAACTATAACAAAAGTTAAAATTAAAGTATTTGGATGTTTCTGATGAATGACATATTGTAAAGTAAAAAAATGTTTTATCCAAAATGCTACATTCATGACAGTTCACCAAACTGCAAAAAGACTGAAGGATGTTTCATTGTAAGAATATAAAGGTTATTTAGAAAGTTTCGGTCAAAAGCCTTCAGTTTAATGTGCTTTCATTCAGTGGCTCTGTGTGGCATTGAAACGGGGTGTAATACAAGCTTAGAAACTACTAAACCATTTCGTTTATAGAATAGATTCTTTCAAAATCTATTTCTTTAAAGGCCACTTTTTAAAATCAATGTTAAAGATAATTTTTCAAAATGGCACAAAATTCTCCCAAATGTTGTACCAGAGTGAATACAGGCAGATCCACAGTAAAATATCCATTCCTAGGTTTAAAAAATATTCCATTTTATAAGCGGATAATTGAATCCCAGACACATTTTATATCATGCTTGTAAAAAAACAGATTTAATAAAACAGACTCAGAATTAGCTGGTCTGTAATCAACCAATTTTGTCACTAAACTGGTTTTATATGGAGAGACCTGTTTGTTCAGTTATACAGTTAATACTGTATAAGGCACCTGTTTGTGCCTTACGTCATATCCTGTTGCCCTGTCTAGTGTGACTGCTTAAGGTCCACACAAATGGTGCAAAAACTGTTGGGTATTAGTTTGTGAAATCAGTGAGGGCTAGTGAACTCCCTTAAAAAACTGAAAAAATTGGATGGCAGGGCTATTCGGTTCTGTTCCTGCATTCAGCTCCAACTCTCAACAAACACCTGAAGTAGCTGATCAGGGTCTCCTGAACATACAGGATAACTTGAAAACTACAAGTTGGCATGTTTGATAGGTTTGAGCTTAACTCTGCAGGACATGTTGCTACCTCACGTTTTTTAGACTTTACAGATAAATGCAAGCAACAGTTGTTCACTTCAGTGGTGCAGTTTGGTTGAAGGAATAAGCTGCTTTTCTGGTGCTCTTGGTGAGTTTTCATGAAACATAAAATAAAAATGGAACTACAACAGAGGAAATAATTTTAACTAAAAACTTGATTTTAACTAGATCACACATTTTTAAGTATAAATTTTAGGTTCTTCTTTGGAAAAGGGAGGTATCTGCTGAATACAGGTAGAAACCAGAAAAACAAGTGTTTTTGTTGTCATGGTGACCAGAATAATCAAACAAAGAGTATCTGTCCATTTCCTTACAGGAAGTAATAAACTCACATGGAGTACTCAGCCTGAAGTATTGAAATCGTCTATTCAACTATTATTTCTCTGCCATTTCCTTTATAATTCCCTATTTCTGCTTTGTGAAGCATTCCAAGGGCCTCTAAAACACAAGTCTAAGGACCACCAAATTTGAGCTAACCCAGTATAAAAGCTGACCCCTCATATTAAAAGATTTTCTGGTTACATTTTTATAATAACTTGCAGTAGGTATATGAAATATCATTGCTTTACTAATAATGCCTAACCTATCATTAAGTAAAATACTTTAGTCATGTAACTATTATGCATATTTATTTAAATCCTGCAAAAATCTAAAAAAAACTGTATTAGCAAGCTAAAGAAAAATTTAGCCTGCAAATGCTTTAGCATCTGAAATATAAATTCTGCCACACGCTCACAGAATAATGTATGATTAGCATTTGCAGAACAGAGCCTTGCTGTGACAATTAGTTTGTTTAATACACACGGCATATATTGTGTATTTGTGTGTGTGTTTGAGTGTGTGTGCGTGCTTCCAATCTGTTATTATCATTTTGCTTCATTGTCAGGGCATAAATGGGTTCAGTGGCTTTTAATAATCATACAGTATGAGTCATGTGAATTATAATATAACATATGTCTTTATCCCCTGAACCAATCACCGCTACACAACAACAATTTTTGCGATTAATGGGACTTGCTCATGTTTAAAAAGTTTAATTATAAAAGGCCACGTTTGGCTGCAAAGAGTAATATTTCACTGTCTGATTACCCCCATTTATTTTAACATGCTGTTGGTTATCATGCTAATCGAACGTAAACTACCACAAGTTAGCATGACGCAGGTGAAGACAGCTTGACAACAAATTTATCTTTGTTTTAAATTACACTGTCAGCTTTTAAATAAGATGAGATTGCTGACTTCTCTAAACACACTTACAGAATAATGTTTTGTATCCTTACAAAATATTGCAATTACAGAAAATTTGTTACACAGATCATCAATATAATCAGAAGTAGCTTGTTTTGAAGGAGTTGCGAAAACCTCTATGCTTCAGATTTATGTTTTAGAAATAATAGAAACAAACAGTAATTTATTTGTAGTTTTTTGGATACTGTATGACCAACATAACACAGAGTTTGTGTAATTAGTATAATTATATAACTATAAACTTACAGTGGGTGGTGCAGAGAAGATACATGATTAATTGAGTAATTAGGTTTTAGTCTCTGGTGAGTTTCACTTTGAAATTTAAATGTGGCTTTTGCAATGATGACCAAGGTTTTACTTTTTTGTATAGCTATTTTTCTTCTGTTTTGATAAATGCCCCATCAAAATGTCAGCCTGATCTCATGAGAAATAAGAGCAATAACTGTGCACCCGAGCCCTAACCATTAGAAAACATATAAACAACAATACAAATCTTTACACATTTGAACAAATTAATCATTAAATTACTACAATGTAAAAGTAAGAATTACCATGAGATGTAAAATGTTTAGTCCAAGAATTTAGAGCTGTGACAGTTTATAAGAGCTCAGCAAACGTGCAGTAATGTTAGTACATTTCTTTAACATTATATATCATATTAATTACCAAAAACATTATTCTAAAATGGTCAGCGGAACATTTTAAAAACATTACAAATAAAAAATGTCTGAATAACAAGAATTAAAGGAAAATATTTCCACAACCTGCTATGTTGCTTTTTCATGTCATTTGAAGCACACAGTTGTCTGGGTGTCCGGTGATATTGTCTTTGTAATTGCGGTTTGGATGGTAACCTGTAATCTGTGGAAAACAGTGAGCGCTGATGCATTTCAAATGCCTGTAGCTTTATGCATGCATGTGCAACACATAATTTTTGTTGACGTAAGCCCCACTCTTTGAAATCACTGTCGGTTATGCAATTTCCTTTGACAAACCTGTCTGTCCCTCTGCCAGCACTCATATACAGGCAAAGGCTGAAATTGGAGGACCCTTATGCAAACAGTGTTGGTGATGTCATAATGTTTACAGTTATATAGCTGTTCCAACACCTAGTAAGCTGCCTACATCAGCCTTGATTTAAAATGCTGTACAACACAGCACACCACACAAAAACCCTGCTTGTTATTCCAGTTAAATGTTATATCTAATAAGCTTAAAAATAAACAAAGATTATGTGAATTTTTTTTAACTGAACTGTTTTTAAATATAACTTTAGTAACTTTAGTATTTTCAATATTTTCTTCATGTTTATGAATGATCGAATTTATATTGAAATCTTCATATTGAATTTATTTTTTTTGTTTTTGACCTAGCTTGAACACAATGCATTGTGGGATTGCTTTCTGTGTGATTTACAGACTATGCCACCCTAAAATTGTAGAGGGTGGCATAATTATGATGCCTGTGTTTCCGAAGTGTCACACCTATAATGCTTAAAAATGCTGCCTCTGTAGACAACTGCTAGGTTTTGGAACACAGCAAATGAATAAGACAACAAAGCAGTAGATCAATTTTATGAGTTTCTTGCCCTTTCTTGGATTATAAACTGTCTTCTACGGTGCTGAGAAAAACAAAAAATCAGTAACACAATGTGACATGTCCAGACAAGAGCACACACATTCACACAGACATTGTCGGCTGTTTGGACATTGCTAGAGGGACAAAGCAAAGTATTCTGAAACCAAAACCATGTTTTGATAATAGAACCACAGTGATGTGGGTTTAAAAAACATTCTTGAAAAATCCAGAGAGATTTTCAGAGCATCTGTATGTTATGAGATGTAGTGGCTGTGTGTGGTTTCATGGGAGTTTGCAAGAATTAATGTGCTCTACTTGTGCAATGGATGTACAATGTATTTGGGGGCAGGATTTAGAGGCTGTGTGTTTTAGAGATTGCAGCTGTGTAAATGAATTTTAATTGCAGCTGTGTAAATTTGTTTAATTATTCCAAAACTGGTTTAATATTTTCAGAACCAGAGGTCTATAATAATTGGGTAGTAAAATTTTTCCTTCTGGTCAAACACAAAAATATTGTTAAAAGGTTTAATGGTATTGTTGGACACTATGTATGGACATTTTAAATCACTTTGTTCAGATATGTTTAAGCACTAACTTTAAAAGGAAAATTTGCATTGTAATGAATGCTTTTCTATGTTTTTGTACCCAAAGTTGTTGCCTAGATGTAATATTCCAAGGTTTGCTAAATTGTTCCTTTTCACTGTAGTGTATAAAACGCAACATGTGCTTCTGGGTCAAAGTGTCTAAAATGAAAAGGCTTTTTAATTTGTCCATATGTCCACATATAGTAATTACTTTTTTCAAAGCTGTTCCGCTAAACCAAGAACAAGATATTGCACAACTTTTTTTTCCAAAAAGTTCCCACTGCGTCAGAACCTCAGATCAGAGCTAGTGAGTTGGTTCAGTACACACACACTATACTATTTCTATACTGTTCTGTACACCCTGTACATTGCATACTGTAATGTGCATATGATGTTATATTATGTGTATATTGTAATGTATAAATGCCTCATTGTATTTTTGTTTCTGTCTGTTGTTGCATGTTAAGCAGATTTCAAAACTGCCACCGGTTCTAGTACCTCACATGTGACAAACAGCGAAGATTCTGAGATTTCCTTACGGTTCTTAATACCCCTACAGTGCTGAAGCAGTTACACTGGTAATTATAGTTAGTTTATATGTGATGTTGTAATTATACATGTTAGGCATTTAAAGTGAGTTGCTATTGTAATACACATAACATGTACAGTCCCCATCCAGTCATATTAGCGCTTTATATTCACAGGCTTTCACAGTGTTTCCAATGTCATATTCTTGTAAGTTAGTTTTCTTGTAGGTTCTTCCTGTAGAACTTCACAATCTTTAGCTTTATTACTCATCCTTCCTGTCGGTTAAATCGATGAAAGCAGTCGAGGTTCTGCCGTAAATGCCTCTGCATGTCCAATCTTTACATAAATTGGCTGCATTATAAAGGGTGGAGAATAAAGGAGGATATATTGAAGACCTCAGACAAAGGAGAGAGAAGGTCAAGCACAGAGCTGGCTGGAGGGTGGCCTTGAAGCACACAATTATTTAAAAGTCACAGGAAGTGCCCTTGGACTGGTTCATGATGTGTGATGGTTTGCTCTGTAAAACACCTCCTCCATAATCTATATTATCAGGCATTTCTGTTAGCACGCCCATCCAACTTAGCAGTTGTTGTTTGACTGGCATGTGACCCTCGAAAGTACATTTACCGCTTTCCAATTTAAGTTTTGGAGCCAATCACCTGAAGCATAAATGACATGTGACTTAACAGCTTTGAATCATCAGCTCAAAATGCTCTACACAAGTTAAATAACTTTTGCACCACTTACTGCTGTGCTAAAACTGCTGGCCTGAAACTAACTGTAGTGTTCTAAATACTGCAGTATTTAGTATTTGTTCATTCATCACTGTTATAATTTTGACAATGTCAAAATGTCATTGTCAGCAGAGCACAAGAAAAATCAAAAGAATAACCCAGCAAGAATAATCCAGTATTAAACCCATTAATGATTAAAATGACAACATGTAGGGTTTTCCTAACAGTTAAATCATGTAACCCAACCAACTTTGTTACTTTAACCCAGCATGTCTTCTGTCCAATATTTAAGCAACACTGGGTTGCCAAATGGGTTGTTTTTAACCCAGACATTTTTCGCGTGCGGTGGAATGATGTAGTTCTACCAGCAGAGACTAATTAGCTCATGCTAACCAGCTCTAAAACTTATTCCTCAGTCTGTGTCTGAAAACATGTCCATTTGCATGACACTTTACCACAAAGCTCAACAAAGTCCTCACTTCCAGTGTAAACTGGAAAATTGCCTTCCATATTCCTGTCATGTTTGTGTCTTATCTCTGTGGAGACGAGCTAACTATCTGTCAGTGGATTAGCAGGTGTGCTCTCCATCGCCCTCCTTCTCTCTGGGGGGATAAGCACACCAGAGTCACACCATTAACTGCTTATTGAGGCATCATTTCAATCAATTACCCCTTCCACAGTCCCTCTATGCAAATTAGTCCCCAAGGACATGCTCAGCTGTCACTCTCCAGCAGCCAATCACTGTTTGTGCAATTGATTACCATGGAAATCATCTTAGGAAGGGGAGGGCTTGATGGTGGGGCCGGTTATTATGACAAACTGAATTCTTATCTCTCTGAAACTTGTAATTTGTCTCCATTTTCTATGTCAGGTCTCTTCTCAATTATAGGGAGTGTTTTTAAGATACATTAGCCTGTCAGATTGCTTCTTTATTTAGAAGCACAAGAAAGGAAATTTTAAAAGAGACATTCTTTAGAGTGTGAAAAGTGCTTCCTTGGTTGCTATATTTCTGGCAGTCAAAACCGTAAGAACGATGACAGTGGACAAAATTTACTAAAGCATTTTTACTCTACAGAATTAGTTGTATACAAATAAAAATGCTTTATGCTTTTAAAGACATAGATAACCTCAAAAACATAACAGACCCCTCATCTCATTCCTTTTTCCACAAATAAACTGCTTTTTTGCATTTAGACAATGAACTTGGATAGAGACCGATCATGGTTAGACAGTATTCTGTAAAACACACTGGAGTTCTACATTTCTCAAAGCCTCTGTTCAGGAAACATCCACTGGTGTTTTGTGAGTTTTCTGTAACAAAAAGCTCTTTAATGCTGAGCCACATTTACTGAGCATTCACCCTTACACAAAGAAACCAATTACTCTGACAAGGTCTGCCGAGCACAGAGCTGCACCTACGGTGTTATTGGACGCCCAACTTAGAGAAGATTTGGTGTATCACTGAAAACCATCTCAAAAGAAGGTTTCATCTGCTGGGACTAAGCACCTGTACAACCCAAATTAAAATGAGGACGGTTTTTTAACTGGTTTTAAATCTGAATCTGAACTTTTAGTTCAGTGAAGCTAATCTCAAAACCAATTTAAAGGGACAAATGGACCTTCTCCTGTGTTTCATTCCCTGCTGAGGGGTGGAAAAAATGGCTGTTTTTGTGCAATGTTTATTTTTTTCAAAATAACTGTTTTTCAAGTTAATGGAAAAACAACTATTTTGTGTTAAAGCTTGACATGAGAAAGTTGTTAGGGGATGGATCTTACATGTCTGTAAGACTGAAGTTAAAGGAGCTCTTTGTCCTGACAGGCGACCACAGCTGCGAAAGCTTTGTGGGAATAGAGGAACTGTCACAACAATGAAAGGCACTACAGACAGCTATGAGGGGCTGAGAGCGACCGAATCGTTGCCTCACTCAAACCCACTCTCACAGCAACTGACATTTACTGTCACAATACTGTAATGTGAGCTCTCTCTTCATCTAAGAGTGATCTGGCTGTGAGTAAACTGTAATGATTACAGATTGAAAAATTGATAGGCTTATAACATAATATTCCCTGATATCTGACATAAGCAGACACAAGAAAGTCACTTTGCTTGGGGTATTTACTTTTCACTTTCCCTTTAGGATCTTTATTAAATTAATTTGGGTTTAATTCAATATTCAAATTACATTACATGCCTGTTAGTCACTATTCATTTATATCACCACTGAATTTCAAAAGGAGACAGTGAGATGTTTATCTGGTGTAATCAGTCACATTCGCAGACCAAAGAACAAAATGTCTGGCCCACATTCTGTCCATTATGGATATCTTGTTAACATCCTTAACAACATTAGTAGAACATTTTTAATATTATATCATATATACCAAAATGCTACTCTCAAGTTGTGAGCATCCTTTCTCAAATCACATTGATACATCCATTACATTCATTCCTCACCCTTTCCATACAATCACATAACATTATAATTTCCATGTCTCCTGAGTTCCCAGACATCACATTAATCAAAGCCATTGTTTCAAGCATCCGACAGCTTCCAGTGTGTCCAGAAAGCAAACAGCATATCAATAAAACACAAAAAAGCTGACTGTATATTTTATGTTATTAATTGTTGTTGCGTTTTTTATTGGAAATAGTTATGAATTATCCATTACTTTCCTTCTGTTTTAAGAGAGAAATAAAACAGTGTATTTCTGGAGGTGTGTTATGGAGTGTGTATGAAGCGCTTCAGGAAGGATCAGGTTCACAGTTTGGAATTTTAGGGGACAGCAGGGGTTTATTCAACATCACAATGTCTTGCTTCTGCTTTGTTGCCGAGTCTTGCGTGCCAACGAGGTGCTGATGCAACTTTCAGGGCATGTGTGACAGTCTGTGACAGTGTGTGTGTGTGTGAGAGAGAGAAGGACTCTCTCGGTGTTGAACGCCCCCCCAAGCCTGCTGGATATATGTCAGAGTGAAAAACATCAATTACTTTACTCTGTAGAAAAACCAAATGGAAAGAGAGACTATTAAAGCTATAGGCTAACAGTGATTAACAACATCACAAGAAACCTGTCAGGGAGAATAAATCAGAGTTATGTTACATAAAGGCTAATAGCAAAGTCTTACAGTCTTTTTTTAATCAAATAAATAATATTCTTAGTTGAAGTATTTGATATATCATAGGTAAATTGACATTGTGGAGAAAATAATGACATTAACATGTAAAAAATAAAATGCACTTGTAGCCAAGCACTGGACCAAAGAAATGTAGAAAATAATTAGCAATTGTGCATTTAAAATAAAACACTGACTGATTCAGTTAATTAGTGAATGTGATCTGACAGCACAGTCACTGAAGATGCTGGAATGAGAAGCTTCAGTTCAGAGACTGAAGAGCATATCACACCAGCTGTGCTGCCTCTAATCTCTCAGACAGAAGCAGAGAATCTCGCTTAGAAACTAATGAGTTGGAATTCTGTATCAAAGGGTCACGGAAGGTAAAGCTTTAGTTGAGTTGCCTTTTATGTTTCACTACAGAAAGCTTCAAAAGTAAACAAAGAGCTGAGAAGATTTACTGTAGAATTACTGTTCTTCTTACTGCGGGGCTTCCGGACCAAATATTTCCTGAAATGTTGAGGTGTATTGTGGAGACTGTTTGATGTTGTTGAATGGTTCTCTGCCATTTTACTGACTGATATTACAGACCAATATTACTGACCAATTTTGTCTGTAATTCTGTCTTTTTCTTCCCAAATTTCTATTATAAGATCATTTTTTACTGCATACAAAGTCTTATTCACCAAACAAATAAATACTAGCAAAACCTTTCTTTACAGCAAAATTGCAACAAGTACAGAGTTCAATTTAAAACGTTAGTCAAAGGTTTTCAAGGTGATGTGATGGAGTAAGACAGAACGAGAGAGTGAGAGTGAGTGAGAGAGAGAGAGAGAGCGAGGGGCAGGTGAAAGTCCGATGCTGTCTTGTTTTCCAGAAGCCTTTCACGTTTCACAGCATAAGTTTCATTGCTCTGTCTTGTGGATTATTTATCAAATGGGGAGAAGCTGTTTATCATACAGCTAATCCGGTTCAGTACAGGTACAGGTTAACGGCTGTCTGCACACTCATCACCTGCAATAAATCTCTGAGCTGGTGAGGCACAGCAGGAAGGCGATGTCTCTTTCATTTGACTCGTGCTGGGTGGTCCAGAGAGGCTGAGGGGAGCTCTGTTTGTTACCTAGAACTGGATCTGAGACAGTGGAGCTGTATGCAGAAATCCCATTCTGAACACATACACAGCTGTTATGTTTTGTTTTCTTAAATGCTCTATAAAGTTGCTCAATTTGCTCTGTGTTGTCTCTGGAATTTTCTATTGAAACGAAAAGCTTGGAAGCTTGTAACTGGTGTGAACCATGATTGGTTACTTGCTTGTCCGTATTAGGGGAAATTATTCAAAAAAACATTTGGCTAAAATTCTATTTAATGCAGGACGTTGTCAACATTTTGAAACAATTTATTTGATAGAGAAACTTAGCATATATGGTACTTTTTTTTGTAGGAGTACACCGGAATAATGAAATATATTTGGCCAGACATTGACTAGCACTTATGTTTGCACTGACATAAAGTGGACGCTTGTGTAAATAAGTCCACAACAGTAGCTTCTGCAATTAATGAATAACATTTCATACATTATTTAAAGAACTCTTTTTATATTTTGTGGTAAAATATAAAAGGTAAAAAAGGTAAAAATCTGTGGAATGTAGAAACAGATTTAAATATTTAAAATATAAATAAGTGAAATTATTTAACAAATTTATAAGGGCCACAAAGATCTGCGTTCCACTTCTGTTCTGCTGGACTTTCGGTGGAATTTTACAACTGCAAATTCTGTGTGAACCTGTGAATACACATTTATAAAACAACATACACTTGTGTTAAAAATGCATTGCATTCTCGTAGCGTTTTAACTGTATGCTCACCAGTGCTTTAAGTAACGTCTTCCAAATGTTAGTTGTACATCTGCAAGATTTTCCCGCACCACTTGAAAGGTGATGGAGTTTTAAAAAAATGTGATCTGACAGCCACCATATTTCTTTCTTTCTCCACCTCTCACCTGTGGCCATTGATATTCGCTCCAGCTCTTCTATGCTGCGCTGTTTAGCTTGCCTCTCAATCTCTCAGTCTGGCAAATATTGATCTAGCAAAATGACTTCTCAAGGTTAGGGTGCCAGTCTGTGTGCTACAGTAGATAAGGAAGGAGTCCGTGATTTGCTGCTTGCTGTGTCACGGGTAGAAGGCTGAAGTTTACCAAAATCGCTATGATGCATTAACTGATGCGGTTTTTGTTTTGTTCGGTGTATCTTGTGAGTGTTTAAGGAGAGAAGACCATGTTTATCGCTACTGAATCTTGACTGATTGTGGTCTTTGTGTATCTGATGCAGAGCGTGTGTGTCTGTGCCCATTTGTATGACTAATGGCCTCATATTAGCAGGACTCAAAACCTCTTTGGCTGCTGTATTGTGTTCATATTTTTCAGCTATAATTAGGAATCAGAATTTCATATATCAAGTCTCATATCAAGTCACAGACCACAAAAGTGCCAATCATATCTTTAGAAAAATAGGATGTTAATAAACAACTCCTGCAATCTTTCTATAAAAAGCATTAATGGTGCATTTTCAATTGAAAAGTGTCTTTAGCTCAGCTAATTACCTTCTATTCACTTTCGCGCTCTGGCCCTAAAGCTTTCATCGCTCAATTCAGTTACATTTGATTGACGTTTGTTCGCCTCAGTTGCTTTGCACTGTTTATTTGTTAACGTTCATTAGTCCATTTACTATCTAGCTGTATATTTTTAACCTTCCTCATGTAATTGCATAGAAACCAACTGTTTATCCTTAGATTTATGTTGTTAGAAACAATTAGCATATTTGTTTATTTTGCAACACACTTTCAGTGAATTTAAATTATATGTATATAGGCTAAACTGAAATAAATTGTTTCATATATTAAACATATTTTTAATAATTTACTTTTGTGTATATTTTAGGTTTTGCCCAAATTGTGGAAGGTAAATGATCACAATAAAAAGTATAAATGCATTCACAGCCTTCATATTAAATAATGTCTGTCAGGGTTTTGTTATGTGCAGGGGGGAATTCAATGATGTGTCAGTAGCACAGTAAAGCAATATAAGGTCAAAAATAGTTCTAAAATGTTTGTGTATTTTTAGCTTATTAGTCATTAGTTTTATATAAGTGCAGGATCAATGCACACATTGAAACTTGCAACAACTGATGACAACAGAGAATGCATTAACATACATCCAGTATTTGTTTCTAGTATCTAGTATTTCTAGTTTCTAGTAACTAGTATTTATTTCAGTTTAAACGTTGCATGTGTTTTGAACAGGTTTTTTAAATCAGGTCTTGAATGGCCAGTGAAATCAGAGCATACAGACAGATGGCTGCTACATCATTTGTTTAAATCAAATGTCACAAATCTGCTACCCGAAGCTGAGCACATGAATTTATAGATCTACTGAAATATTAGCATGCTGTTAGCTATGGTTACAGATGCCAAGTGAGACCTTTTGATCGAACGCAAATAAGCTATTTTTTTCAGTCAGAAGCAGAGCTAAACATTTCTGAACATCTCACAAATTGTGTGTGGCATAAAATTTTTATCTGAACCGAAGTTTTTACAATTTTTATTTAGCATTTCATGCAGCCTGGCTCTCATTTCACTTTTTATGCCCTTTTAAAGTTTAGTGAACGCCTGAGATGAAAAGGATCAATCAGCCGTGAACAAATATCACTGTGAAACTAGCAGATGAATAATAAGGTATATATAAATCTTTAAAGGCTTACAAATAATCTTATTATGGAAGCATCATGACACTATTGACCTCCCCACATTGGCTATAACAGTGTTGATGTGTGTGTTGAGGTACGAACTTCAAAACAATGTGACTTTCAGGACCATTTGTTGCATCAGTGTGGTGCTCCAGATCTTTTCTTATAGACACTGAGCTGGCAGAACGGATGAAGAGGTCAATACTGGTCCGGCTATCTAACAAACAAACAACTGAAGGGCTTGAGTTCTCAGCTCTGGCTGGAAATCCAGTCTGTTCTTGTCACCTCAGGGTCAAAAGGGGAGGAGATCCAACTCTGTCCATTACTGTGACCTTTATATTTCACATTAGGCTTTGGAGAATAGTGTTATAGGCCACAAATCATTTCTGCAACAAACTGAGAGGAATGAAGAAAGCAGAGATGTGGAACAAAGACAACACTGGATGTATGTTAAAATAAGAGCGGGAATTTAACCACAAATTTCCACAAACCAGCAGCACAGAAGTCTCTGAGGAGCTCAAAGTTGCGGGTATGTGGTTGCATTCAATAGTGGAAATAAGCTAGCTCTGCTTTTTATTATACCACGAGGATTCACAAAACATACACCACGAGGATTCAGTAAATCGATCGTCACAGAGTTTATCTGAAAACATACTGTATAATTAATGTTTTTATTGATTTCCTCCATAGGGGAATGTCAGTTGTTGATCATTATTAGTATCTGAGATAAACAGAATGTTATTTTAAAGATGAAGTATGAGGCATCCATCCATCTGTTGCAAAGATACATCTACACTTGCTATCCGAGCCTAGCCGTCAAATCAATCGATTGGTTTGGTCTGGATTTGTGTATACAGATACTCTCGACATACTAAATCACAGAAAAACATGATGTTTGTGTCAATAAACACTAAGTGGATAAAAGATTTTGTGCAAAAGAGTTTATTTTTTAACCAAAAGAATCTTAAATACCACTGTGATTTTCCTTTGACATTTTGTCACCATACTGGTTTCAGCAACAGAACAAAGAGTGTTTATATATTGAATTTTCTTTATCCTCTCAGCTTGGTCTCCGATATGAAAATACTGCTACTCAAGAGAAGCCACTAAACGTAAATCACCCAGGAATATTTGTTGTTTGTTTCTCTGTCTCATGTTCTCACAATAATAAAGTTGACTGAGTCATGTCAGTTTATAATACATTATAAAAAGATCTGAAGCCATATACTTTAAGTTTGCAGAATTTTAAGTACATATAATGTACATACGTCTCGGCTTTAGATTCAATACAATATTAAGAATCAGACTAAGACAGATTCAGCTTCCATACAGACTCTAAGACAATGTGCTGAAGAGCTGCTACTAAAACTATATTCCCTGGGATCAAACATGATGCCTCAACAACCCTGCGCTCTCATCCACCCTTTTCTCTTTAAAGCTTCTTTTATATCAAAAAATGTAAAGATCAAAGAAACAAAAATCACTAATTAGTTTTTCTTTGTTTTAAATTAGTTCTTATAATCTTACTTTCTCCAAATGAAAAAAATCTTTAAACGTGGCACTTAGAAAACATCCACAAGGAATTCTCATTTTTATTTTAGAACAAAATTTACAAAGCCATTCAAACAGTCTGTAATTGTATGTAATTCTTTTAAACTCAACTTAAAAAAAATCATGAATATTCAAAATACACTTTGACTTCACTGCTGTCTCTTGCTATATACAAATATGTACAATCAAGAAAAGTCAGTGTCCCTTTACTCACAGTCATATGTTTTATCTGTACTGAAATAAAAAGATCTCAATTTCCCTTTTTATGTATGCAACTGTATAAATGCATTCAGACCTGGTCCAGACTGGCCCGATATCTCTGATTGGCTGGTTGACAGTCTTTAGAATGTTGTGATTGGTCAGCTCAAATAGAGGTCCCATGGCTTGGATCAATGGCTTCTGGGATGGGTCCCCCGGGCACTGCCTGGTAAGAGATGGGCATAGGTGTCTTTACGGGACTCTGACGGAAAAGGCCTCCGTTGGGTGCCCGGTGTTTGCAACGCATGGAGGGGGGCAGGGTGGAACTGCTGAGAGGGAGGGGGAGGCTCCGTCCGGGCACGCGGCCGACTCCAGGACCCTCCTGGAGGAACGAGGTCACGGACAGGGCCCCAGGGGGGAAATCTCTCAGGGCTTCCTGTGAGCCCTGCTGTGGCCGCATACTGCCCATGTCCAGGGCAGAGATCTCCAGAGACTGACCTGGTAGCTGCTTGTGTGCCAGATCGTCCTCCATCAGACCAGTCAAACGTTGGTGAACCTGCTCCAGATTCACCTCTTTGTCCTGAGAACGACAAAAGAAATAGGGGGATTGAGCGTTAAGCAAAGGGACGATGAAAGGAATTGATTTGTGGGGTGGAAGAAAGAATAAGTGAGAAATGAAAAGGCAAAAAGAGGCAAGCACTTGAGTGAGAAACAGATATGAATAAAATGACTGAGGAAAAGAAAAAGTGATGCGAGAGAATAAGAATGAAACTTCAATCTTTAAAAATGATTCCTGTGTGCTGTTTATGTGAAGAAGAATGTATTATAAGAATGTAACATAACTTTTAACAATAAATAAAGTACAATTTATCAACTGAACACTATAACTGAACACATGTGTAACTGAACACATTATTCTTGCTAGTGCCAAACCCCAGCAGTTGAGCTACAGGTACTCTGAATGGACAATCTCTGAATAACGCTGCCAAATAAACAACTTACTACTGACACCACCACACACTGCAACAATACAACAAAATCAATGTCTCCACCCCTTCCAGCAAGCCAAACTTTTGAATATTAAAACAGCATGATACACAAAAAACGTACCAAATTAAAGAAATCAATGATGCAAATGAGAGCTTGTGCAAAGAAACGGCCCATAAATTGAATTGGAAACACAAGCTTCAGTGATTCAATGTTTGTGGCTTATTGCGAAGGAGTAATTTCTTATATATAGCATTTCTTCATTCTTTGATATGCACTGCCGTGAAATAGCTTTGGTTATGCGTCAGTGATGTCACGACGCGCCTCTTAATGAGGGAATCAAACCAACATTAACGCGATGCTAACTGCTTCCATTTCTCCCAGACGGCCCCGATAGTCGTTCAGTTCCCATGAGACGCATTTTCTGTAAGTGTCAGTCAGCACTGATAACATATCCATAACTATTCTGTTAATCACCTTTAGACAGACAGCATAACATTTACCTCTTCATTTTCTACAACTCTCTAATGCCTTAATGTTTGCAGATTAATTTAATAGCCGGATCCCAATAATTTTGCTACTGTACGGTCGATACAGAGAAATCAGCTTTATGTTCTACAGTTTTTGCTCTATTTTTGGGTAATTAGAAAAATCACATTATAAGACTATTTTTCTGAGCCATAAGATCAATGAAGAGATAATTAGATCTCATGCAGCTGTACTGGAAAACCTTTGCGTGTCTGAATATGGCATCTAATTAAAAATGCATTATTTTGCAATTAAAATACACCAAATTTGGGGGCCTTACAGTCAGTGACAAATAACAGAACCGGAGGCCAATTTCCTTTTTGAGTCCAAGCTGTAATATTTTGGGACATCAGGGTGGCCACTGAATAGGTGATCCAATGGATAACAAAACAGATGGATTTGATGAAAATATTGAGCGTGATGGAGACGCACACAGTGGAATTCAGTTAGTGCTGCTTTGGCAGAGAGACTCCATGAATAAATCACTATTCTAGTCTCTAAACAGCTTGTACTGAAACATATTAAACCACATAATATGAATAAATCTTTCTGACTCTGTCTGTGTCTCTTAACAGTTGGCTCTAGTATGTGATTTTATGCATGGCTAAGTCATAATTGCCTGACCACCCACAATCACATACAAACTGTAACCTGACTGATGCAGACCATCACTGTGCCCTAATCTTTTCCAGAAACATGCTTGCTCCTCTGCAGATTGCTGCCATACTGTAAATTAATCTGGCTAATCGTCTTGGCTAATATTTCTTTGTCCTATGGGGAAGACCGGAGCTACTGCAGTCATCACACAGGGAGGTTGTCACAAGGGCTACAATTAAGAACCTAAAGTTAAAAGCCCAATTATGCACGTCTGTTTTCTCTAGCAGTGCTTTTGTTAGTTAGTTACTGAGGTGAAAATTGTCTGAAGACATACAATTTCTGCCAATTTCAATATCATTGTTTACTTATAGCTGTTGTGTGAACATAGTAAACATACTAAAACCACATTGAGACTGAACTGTGTTTGTTTTTTTATAACTGGGGACACATTTCCACAATCTATTTAGCACAATATTTGTCAACACAACAACTTTCATTTGCCACCTTTTTTATTTTGCTATTTCTTAAATTACAGTATGAGTCATAATTGCTATTTATTGGTCAATATCACATCATCAACATATTGTTTCTCCTAACCACTGACAGTGGAAATGTTCAACAGTGTTCTGTGTGTGCCCAATAGCCCCGACCTGCCCTGTCCTCAGCCCCTGTGTTTACCAGGCGTCCCTGCTCAGGTCTCTGCTGACCTGTGTAAAGAGCCTGCGAGTCCTTCCAGTCTCTCTCTCTCTCTGGCCAAACGTCCCGTGCGCATCCTGCGGCAGTTGTAATTTCATTATATGCCAATGACCCAGACGCCATCTCCAGAGCGCAGCCCTTAGTGTCCTGCATGAGACCACAGAGAACCCGTGACTGTCTGGATATTGGCATATAATTGCAATAAGAATTCACAGGGGAGAATAAAAATGTAAAGTGTCAATCTGCAGGGTTAGTTATCGTGTGGTTCTTATTGCTTGCCGGAGCAGTGCTGGCTTACACGCATCAATATCTGCAGTAGAGCTCTAATCACGTCCCTCATTACGGTCGTGGCAGTGCAGCAAGCCACTGAACTAGGCAATAGATTTGCAGCTAATAGCTTTTTGCAAATAAAAACCAACATTGCAATTCTGAAGGCACATGGCAGATATGAACACCTTAAAGTGAGAACAAGGGGTTGGTGAAAGCAATATCGCCTGAAAGCTGGCAGAAGTTATACTCCTTGTTCCTTATCTCTCGGTGAGCTATTAATTCACATGCAGTCAAATTTCCAGCAGGTGACAAATGGCAGTCATAATGCAGACCTGTAATCATTATTATTCAATATCTTCAACAGTGTCTTCAGAATTTAATATTATGGTATCGGCAATCAATGTTTCTGAGCTGTAATAGTCGTTTTATGAGCTGCTGCTCTCACCAAAGCACTTGCTTCAGATATCACCAAAGGGAAAATAGAGAAGGAGAGGAAAAGCGGACGGAAGACTGAACTGCAGAACACTTGGGCAGAAGTCAATAAGTCACTGGCTTCCTCATTGCACACACTTTAGTTTAGGGATCCAGGTCTGAGCTTTAGCTAAGAAACTAGCAGAAAGAGAATCAGACGTAAATATGAGGATGTTGGGGATGCTGTTGTTATGAGTTATGCTATTTATTAAAAGGTAATTATGACTATTAGTTGCCAATAACAGAGCTGTTAATAATTATAAATGCCAAAGTTTTAAACAATCTGTGGTTAAGTTGGCTGTTGGATTTGCTATTTTCACGCTGACCCAACAAACACGCTAATGGAGGATGTTTGTTGGACAGCGTGAACTAGCCGTTACAATAATCAATGATTTAATTGGTTCGTCTGTGCTTCTGAACTCCCCCCCTCCACCCTTCCTTCTTGCTTTCTCTTTGGCAACACTTCAGCAAACGGAAGCTGGTATCTTCTTGATGGTCACACCTATAGCTGGGTGTACTGGAGCTCGACTAAATCAGGGCTTGCGTCAGTGGAGTCTGGATCCATAAAGTAGAGTGTGGCAGTGGCTGCACAGTCCTGGGCGCGGTGGGCAGGGGTTGGCCGTAGTTTGGCCGCCTGAGGGGTCACCTCTTTGGGCTGTGCCCGTTGGCAGCGTGGGCCGTTCCACCAAGACTCCAATGCAGCCACCAGGCAGGCCAGCAGCAGCCCTGCAGCTAAGATGCAGAAGACCCCAGCAAAGCTATGTAGTCTCAGGGCACGGCCTTCCGGCTGGGGTTCTGCCTGCTTGTCTAGGTCACAGCGACCTTTTCGTGGCCACCATTTCTGCTTGAGAATATCAAGGTCTCCCTTCTCCTGCAAGTCAAGTATCCTGAGGAAGAGAAAAGAAAGTTTATTTTTAGCCTTATGCATTTGAATTTCCATTTCTGGCTCATAAAGTACTTAGTCTTACAATATTCATAATATTCCATAATATTAACATTTATTAATTATATCTGTTCCACCAAATTGTTGGAAACTTTATCAGGAAGAAAAATGGAGGGAAAAATGACCAATTATGAAAACATAATGGAATATGATGGAAATCTATATTGTATGGATTTCAAATGTAAAAGAACAACCTAATTAATTCATTAATTAAAATAATGGCAGCAAAAGGTCCCTGGTGTCTGAAAAACAGGAAATTAATAATTTTAAGTGACAATGACCATTTGCTTCTTAAACAATGACGTTCATCTCTATCCACTGCCACATTCATTTATAAAATCTTCCATACATACATTCTGAATGTTCACAATGATTCATCTCAATCCTGCTGAGATTCAGAAAGTGGGTGTGTTTGTAAGAAAAGGTCAAAAACTAATGATAGACCGATAGATGTTACAGGTTGAAAAAAATATCATCTGTTTTACTGTTTTATTCAATTTAAACTCTGTTAGATGAAGAGATAAATCAAATATCACATGCAGAACAGATGTGAAACACAGGCAGGTGATTGTAGAAGATTCTGTATAAAAACAGCTCTGATGTTGCTGAGAATATGTACATTATTAACTGCCAGTGAGTTTGTGTCCCTAAAGCTAATTAGCGTTAGCAGGATGCTGGTGTGAGGTGAAAATATGACTGCAAATTACTGTGGAACAAACGGAGGGCTTGAGGGTGAGGTGAATGAAAGCCAGCATGGAGAAGAATGGAAGAATGGAGAAACCAGATAAATGAATAGAGGAGCAAAGCAATTCACAGAATCTCCTGTGAGATGTTAAGCACCGTCTGCCAGGAAAATAAATGCAATGCAAATGAGGGAAAGGACATGTGATGAAGGGAAATAGGAAGCAATCCATCACAGTCACACGCTGTGATGTTTGCGGACTCTTGGAGCTTGATATTGACTCCAAAATGATTGAAACCAGGGTGTCGATCTTTCAGCCGATTTAACGACTTGCATCGTTCCCGGTGATCGCGTGGAGCGTGCGCTCTGATGGGAATCACTCACTTCTGAGAGAAGAGGTCTCTGTAGGGGCTGCCGTGCTGCAGGGCCAGGCCGTATCCTTTGCTGCTCATGCCATTTCCCGCGACCACCAGAGTACAGTCGTCATCCGTCAGGGCGGCGTATTCCAGCACCGACATGTCCCACAGGAAGGCGTACGAATCGCGTTTCACCTGAGATGCACCACACAAGCACACTAAAATATTCAATACACCCATTTATGGCTGAACATCACAGCAGGTATTGATGTTTTTTGATAACAGTAACGTAAACACAGCCTGAGGATTCACTTTATAGTAACTCAATGGCTGTCAGACGGGTCACAGACATCATTCAAAATAAAAGATGTTTACATTTCATTGAAAGTCATGAGATGGCTTTGAACTCGCTTCTTCTATGGAAGCTAGCCTCGCTCGCTCTCTTTAAGAGATCTGTGTCTCACAGGAAAAATGGCTTTTTTTCCCCACTGCAATAAATACAGCTGCACAAATGTCTACTCGTCTCTTTTAAACTTGAGTTCTACTGCACACACACAGTTATGACAAACTTTCATATGACAAGTAAAAGGAAATAACAGTATGATGACAAAGAAGCCATCTTCCCCTGACGCTTCCATAAATCTTACATTTCTCTGTGTGAAGTGTTGCTATTGCCTAAAATATTAACAGTATGTTTTTGAAGATTACATCTATTATTGGGATGTAGGCTATTTTTAAAATACAGCTTGACAGGCTGTTAAAGGTGGACTGTAATTTAAATAAAAGGCCAGTGATAACCTGTGTGTCTATTACTGACTGTGTCCAATTTACAACATTATGAAGCTGATTGTGTTGCATAACATTACATAAACTGTCTGTAATGAAACATAATACATGTGAAAATGACACAGACACAGAGGCACTTTTGTTCATGATTTTTCATGACGTCTTTAGACTGTTGGACATTGTTAGGAAACAAATAACAAAGTGAGAGTGTGAAAAATGTGTTTATTTTTTTAAAGTCCACAGGGAGAGTCCAGAGTTGAATCAAACGCCTTTATATGCGAGTCTGCTGGGCAATTAGTGGCAGTTAATCACTTTAGCATAGACGGCCTGACAATAGCATTATTCAACATTATCCAAAGTGCGGGGGTGAAACGTCCATTTCTCTCAGTCTTATCTCTTTTCATTATTCTGCTTAAGAAATCAATTCCCAGCCTGCTGAATTGTTAGCTTAATAGTCAGTTATGTAACTGGGCTGGAATACACTCATCAGGAGATTCATGGTTTTGGTGATATCTCCTGTGAAAAGCATGCCAACAGAAAGCGCTTCTGTGAAATTAGATAGCTTAACTTTTCAAAGGGTTTGTTTTAGACATCAAGGGGTTTGCTTGTCTTTAAAAAATCTCTTGGCATTGGCAACAGTTTGTCCAAAAAGTGACTTTTAAGAAAGTTTTACAAGCAGAACTACACAAATGCATTCAGTAACATATGAACATATGAAATGAAGTGTTTATGATTGTAGAACACTTTATATTTAAATACTAAAGTGTGTTTTCTGTCAGACTATGCTTCATTTCCTGCTCTGTGTGTAATGATGCAAAATGACAGAATCACCAGAATCCTTCTGTTTTGATTTTATAATGGCTTGTGTTTGAGCTCATGGGCTCTTTTGTGTTTGGTGGGACACATTGGACTGTGAGCACCAACCACAAGGCAGTGCAAAGAAAAAAATTTGCTATCAAATAGAATGTCAGCACCATGGACAGCTCTCACAGAGACCATACAGCTCTATTCAGCACCACGGACAGCTCTCACTGAGCAGTACACAGAACACTTTTAGCATCACACACAGCTCTCCATTATCTATTGCACTTTAAACATTGTGTGTTCAATCTCCCTCTTACCTAAGAAAAATGCCTGTTTCAGGTGTTGTTTATGGAGATATACAGGGAGACAGGGGCCAGTTGGACAGCTGCATAATTTAAGGTTTTTAAAAAAACATCCAGTTTCAGTGGTTTTGCATGATGGTTGTTAGTTTAAAACCACCTTGTATTAGAATAGTTTATGTGAACTCTACCCATAAATTAAGTTTTTTTTCATTATAATAATGTGGAAATAGCTTTTATGCTATTTTTTACTGTACGCTTGCACATACTCGGTCAATGGTAACTTTATTTTCCAGGTAGATTTACCTTCATTGAATTATGTTTTTGCCACAAGGTTTCTGTATTAAAAATATTCACAGGAGTAATATGTGACAACTAGCCCCTATTATAACTCCTACAATAACATTTGAAGTGCATTTGTAGGACTGTAATTCCCAGAGATCAGTCACATGTGGACTATATTCACCACTGTCCTCTTCATCTGTAACTAACAGGGCTGTTTGTGTGAGGTACCTTGCGGATTCCGTCTGCAGCAGAGGTCACAGAGTTGTCCTGTCCCTGGTTTTTATTGATGGTTCTCCAAAGCTCTGCGAAAGTGCTGTCTTGCTCCAGGGGGTTTGTACCCTTCACCCTGAAGTACTCATACACTGCTGAATCTCTCACTGTTCCATAGCTCAAGTCTGTCTGCTTGGAAAGATCTTGGAATGTTCTGAAATAATGGAAAAATAGGAAGAAGGTATTTGAGATAAAAGATATATTACAGGCTCAAAATGTACCTTAGATTAACAATAAAAACAACACACACACACACACACACACACACACACACACACACACACACTAATACAATATAAACATACCAGTTTAGAGAATTAATATATGCTATGAATTACTGATGCCTGGTGTTCATAATGTGTTTGTTAAATTGCCACTGTGTTAACAAACATGTCCCAGATGATTTGATTATTTTAGCGTTCAAACAATCTGGAATTGTAGATGTGCGTCAAATAACAACAAGGTTTTTATGGTACGTTTCACAGCCTGTCTGAAGTGTGTGGAAGAGAATCAAGCAACAATTAAGATCTCTCTTTTACTGGAATCAAATCCCAACACATATTTTACACACTGATAATATGTGAATGTAGCTGTAGTCAAACTTATTAAGAGAAAATTAAAATTAGGACTAAGGGCTAAAGGAGCAATATTATGTTGATATTCTGTCACAGTGGGATATACTTGTGATTCTTTGTGTTTGGTGAACAGCTATTTAAAACTACAAAATATTATGATTATTTACTCTCTAGTTCTGCTTTTTATCTAAAATGGACTTCAGTGATTTATGCCATTATATGCTTGTTCTGATGTAAAACCTTTTAATTACCAAAAACTATTCAATAAATAATTTTCCTTTTATTGTTTATTCTCAGAATAACAATCAGATAAAGACTTTAAAAATGCAGTTATCATATTCATGACACCCAATACTAGTTTAAAAACTGTTTCAAATGAGGTAAACAAAGTTACCAGCAATAATTAAATACAACTGAAAAGGATGGAAAGGAATTGGATTAAAATATAAACAGATAAAACCATGTTTGAGTGTATTAATCACTGGTGCTGATGCTAATGTTGTGCACATGTCTTCAGGCTATAGCATGTTAATACATGACTAGCTGCTATGGGTGCAGTGACTGCACCCGTCTGTCAAAATATGTTCAATTAAATGAATTATAAGCAGGGCAATCAGACAAGCCCCTCACCTTTCACTTTACCTCTCAATCATGAATCAAACAGCTGTGAAACACTGACACTCTGCCTATCGATTTGTTAATAAAGGTGGTTAATGAAAGACCTTTATCTACCATAGTCATTACCACAGGAACTTTAAATCAGGCCCTACAGTACTAACCTACTGTCTGCCCAACACTGTAGGGCAGAAGGTCTCGTCAAAACGCATGGAGCGCTTATTGATTTGAAACTGTGTGTGTTGTATTGGGTTAGATTACAACTGCTCAGACTCTGGACTACTATCAATTTAAAAGCAGACTAGGCTTGACATTAAAAGTGTCACAAATAATGAATGAATGCCTAAAAAGTATGTATTCATTAAACATTTGAATTATTCGGGGGAAAAAATAATTCCCCATGACAAAATAAAGTGCCATCCAGTTTGTGTGCAACATAACAGCTGCTTCACTCCATCTGCAACTTTCTGTTCCATGCATGGTGATATATTTAAGACAGACGGCTGCTTTTCCCGCTTGTGTAATGATGCTGTGTTACGTCTCCTCGTGGTCTTTAGTGGGAGTGATTTCACATTGAGAAGGCATCTTCCATCAACTCTGACAAGACTTTAAACAGACTCATGCAATTTTTTTGCAGATTCAGTAAATCAGATAGCTAGCTAATCCTGAGGCGATAATATCATAACAATTAACCTGTTGAATGATAGCGATAGCTTGTGCCACAGCTTAAGGAGAAAAATAAAATAATGGAAATTCTTTATGCATTATGTCATACAGTTGTGTTTATGATTTTATAGTAATTTATATTTAAAACCTGCTGTGCTGCTTTTACACAATTAGATTTCATTTTACTGGAAAACAACACTGTTGAATTCAAAACATTGTTGGGCAATCACTGTGACACTTTTGTTGTCAGTTAAGAGAGCAAAAGTGTTTAATGTTTTAAAATCACCCACAAATACATCATTAAATCATTACCAATTTTTTCCACTTTCAACATATTTTAGCTTGATTTGAACAGAAAAAGACAGAAAAAGTGGCCGGCATGCCAGCTGTCTCATTTGAGACATTTTGGCCTGGGGCCTCATTTGACCCAAATGTGGACAGACGCACCGTGATTATGCAAAGATGAAAACCGCTTTTGACATCACAGTTGGGGGTAATGTGGACACAGACAGTCCCCCTGATGGAACGACAGCATTGTGGCTATAATTAACAAAGCTGTTAAATAAACCATTATACCACCATAATTGATTTAATTCACAGCTTCCAGTGCTATAATTGCTTCCTCTTCAGTTTAAGTTCCTGTTTTCATGGTTTCTTACGTAAACAGAATGTGTTTTACAACCTTCCTGACATGAAGGCAGTAGATATAGCAAGAGGTCACAGTGTTACGTGGTGTACATTGTGTTACTATGGTTACTATTGTGAAAAATGCATGAACAATAGTCATCTTATATGAGCATCACAGCTGAATCAGGTGACCTTAAAACTACAAGCATTAGTGGAGTTTGTGACTCTTTGCATGCATTCAGTAACATCAATGTTTAGACTTTTGAAGTATTAGGGATACAGCCTATTTGAGTTTGCCAAGTTAACTAACAGCAAGTGATGAAAACACACTTGAATATGGAGGTATTTTCTTGAATGTGGAGGAAGTTTCTGTGTGACACCTTATCCGTTAGTAAGCAAATTGTAGATGGTAAACAGCCATTATTAACATGACGCTGCCCACCGCTCTAAACCAAAAAACACTCAATCGCATCGCATCATAAATCACGCAAAGTAAGAGTTCCACTAAAAGCTTACGAAAGAGCTGAAAAACAATTGTAATCTGAATGAATCACTATTTTCCCCCTTTGGTTCACATAAACAAAATGATAAATGGTGTCTCCATGCTCTGTGTGCAAACAATTATAAATTCAGTCTTTTACGATACACCATGAATGCAAAATAGCACATTTTATACAGTACATGACGGATTCACTGAATATTGCTATGAAATTGTACTGCACCAGCACCAGTGTGGCTGCACATCATTTGAGCCAGTCGGGGACTGCAATACACAAACCACGAAACACATGATATGACACTACAGTGAAAAGTAGTCTCTGTTATATGAAAATGAAACAAATGTATTTTGAAAACAAAATCTATTCAATATTATCATATGAGCATCTACTGGGGTGTGGGCTGAAAGAAGCTGAGAATTCCTTGTAAAATCAAGGGTCTTACAATATAAGACACTGAGGTTTAATCATAAAGCACAATTAAAATGACTCTATGTAGCTATTTTATGATTCTGTTACTTTTGGGATTCAAATAAATCATCTTAATTGTTAACACCCCATAATCTGTATTATAAATAAAAATATAATAAATAAGATCTTTTGTAAATTGTTACAAAGTGTTGCCTTGGAGGTTTATTAAAATGAATAAAATAAGGGACTTTTGGGTAGTGATGTGTTCTCCAAATGTTTGAGGAGCTGTACGATTCTTCCATTTGATAAATGAGGTAAACAAAGGTCTGTCAAAACAGGTCTGTGCTTGTCTGGTACATTAGGAAAGGTCCTGCCACCAAGCACTGGAGTCCCACTCCAGCTCTGGCTTGCACAACAAAAACACATTTATAAACCATCAAAGCGGTCCGTACAAAGCACCAACTAATCGGCCAATCAGCAGATTTTCCACCAGCCAATCACAGGGCACCGGTAGGCAAGCGTTTGGGAACCTGAGGACTGAGCAGAATGTTTGTCAAACCCAAAACCCATTTTACATTTAATGCTTGTGAACGATATGAAAGACTCCCAGTGGACTCCTAGCTTGCTAACGATACCATATCATGCACCAGCAGGGCTTCCTGATTTTAATAACAGTTACAAACAAGGTGATTAGCACAACCATAGCAGCTGTGGGTGATGCCACTGCACGACATAGACATAATCCCCCAGGGTCTACACACACACACAAACATATACACACACACCGAGGAGCTGAATGACAAATGCAGTGGCACAAAACTCAGCATTAATGCTCCAAAGCCGAGCCCCTGGGGGAAAACTGTGTGAGGCATTTCACTGGTGAACTAACAGGTCTGCCAGAGGAATAAAGTTGGAATTCAGATAGCGAATGTAATAAGCCTCTCCTACCCTGGCTTTTCAGCTGGGCTGAGTAACTGAATTCAATGAGCGGGCAGATAACATTTGCAGAGGCACGATGAAACTATTTGCACATCAGGCAGGGCATTACCAGTTTATATAGGAGCACTCTCAAAGTCAAAAGAGGAGGGGGTTTTAAGGCAGAAAGGACTTTTATTTCTCCTGTGAACAGGAAACACAGAATTCAGTTTTACTGAGCAAAAAGGAGAAAGTCACCACAGCTATATTGTGTTGCACCGACTGTGCAATCTGACAGCTGTATACTGCACTGCAGATGATGACGCCCGAGACCTGCGTGTTTATAACAAAAGAATTCTCAGAAGTGGGAGTAACCTTCACTGACAAAACACCCAAAACACATAAAGGGAGCAATAAAGGTTCTGGCATCTACAGAAAGCAAAGGAGGAAGAAAAAAAGAATTTAATATGGTGCGACCTTTTGTGGAATTTATGAAGAATGTCAGGAGCCATGAGCCCCACGCTGGGAAGTGAGGGGCCGATGTGATCTCAAAGACACAGTCGGCATGCTGCGATTTCAGTACACATCAGATTTAATTTGCAGAAATATGGCGCATTTAGCCAAGTATCATTGAATCCCTGCACTTTCCTCACACTTTGAGAAGCTACAAATCCGTTGTGATGCTAATGATGATGGCCTAGTGATGACATCAAAATCTGGAGATGGGTTTGCAGATGTGACAGTTCTAATAAAGCTCTATGGCACACCATGTGGTTTTAGAGCGTCTCATAAACTGAGATCTATGGACCCTCAGGGGTTCTTGTCAAATAGCCAGGGGGTCTTTTTTAAAAATTCTGATTTATGAAAAAGATATAAAAAAATCTGTGAATATAAAACTAAAGGCATAAATTACTTAATTCAAGTATAAGAATATTTTATATAGATGGTATATGTTAGAATATTAGGTATAGATATAGATATAAGTTGGTTAAAGAACATTCAGATAGACCTATAATAAAAAATGATTAGAACACAACAAATGTCTCCCGTTTCCATGGTAACAGAGATTTCTCTGGTTAGGGGCCGATGGTCAGCTTAAGGTTGTGAACTTCTGTGGTTTAAGAACAGCCTGAGGAAACTGTCTAGAACACACTCAACAGTTTACTGAGTGTGACTTATGCATACTTCACACTTAGTGTGCATACGCAGATGTATGGTATACTGGGACTGAGTTGCAGAGTATGAGTTGGCCAGACTAGCTAGCTAGTCTCTTACCGGATGGCATTGTCCATGCGGGAGACTGTGAGGTAAGCTGCCAGGTTGGCTGTGTAAGATGAACAGACAATGAGGGTGAACAGCCACCAGCTTCCCATAGCAATCCTGAGGGCCACTGAACTCATGAAGGAATCACCACCTATAAACACAAGACAGAAGAGAACATGGCTGTCATTTCAAATTTCAGCCTGTATTAGTTCCCTCTTTTTTTGCTTTTACTGTTTTCATCACATTCATCACATTTCATGAGCCTTTTGTTCTAGCAATACAGTTCCATCACATTTGGCTCAGCACAATAGTCATTTTTACCTCATTTTTAGGCTCTCTCACCCATGACGTTCCACCTCTCTATGAGAGGAGGTCTGTATTACCTGCAGAGAGCTTTCAGTAATATAATGAACATTTGTCAGAATAACCATTACAGGAGAAAGGTGCTTTCTGCTGGCAGAATGCTGCAGTTACAACTGCCACCAGAAGGGGCTCCATTAACCTCATGCTAACACTTCTCTGTATCAGAGTCTGTATAGAATCCCTCTGTGATTTTTTTGTGCTGGTGCCTTTTGGCAGTGATGCAGTACTAGATGCAATAACATTCATTCTCCAGTCACCAGATTCCTCAGGAAAGCTTGACACCTTATAAGCCCGGGCAGAAATGTCAACACAATATCCCTCTCCAGCACACACAGACTTCATCACTGAAATGCCATCAGTGGCACAGCGATGGCGAGAATGAAATGAAAAGATCGGCAGTCATCACGATCACTGCTTGTTAGGGACAGCATCGTTTCTTAAGAGACGCTGAAATAAATGATTATAAAATCTGAAATTAGATGCACAGGGAGTCTGTATTGTGTAAGATCAAAGATTAAATGGGTCACTCATGCCCATTATAGATAAGCAACAGGGTATAGAAAGCAACAGGGTTTTAACTGATAAATGCTATAATGCACAATGTTCTAGACTCCCCCGGTTCTGGGTTTAAATCAATCAACTCAATGGAATTTCTAACTGTATTAGAAGACAATTATCACACTGCTGTTATACATCAACCACTGGCAAAAATTGGCATTTTTCTTTTAAAATCAAAAGCATAAATCAAAACAATCCAGTGTGGGGCTTGAATTTGCAACCCAGTTTCTACTGTAATATGTGTTGTGCAGTGTTATGCGTTAATGGGGTTTTAATTGTATGAAGGTTAGGGACCCCCAATAGCCCCCGTGAGCCCTGACACAATTTGAATATTACAGTGCACCTGTCTGCTTTCATAAATGACTGTAAATGTTTATTAAAAGAAAGGTGACCTCAGAGCAAATAATCATTTTTATTCATAATCATTTACATAGCGTCAAAGTGTCATTATCAGATTATGGGTCCAGGGCTTATGGGCCCAGAGAAAAGCCCCATATCTTTCAGCAGCTGTTGTAAATTGCCTGCATCTTGCTCTGACTTGCTCCGCACACATTATGCCCTTGAGTGTGATAAAAGCAAAGTGAACAGCCTCAGAGACGTTGATAGCGCAGACGTCTGAAAGCGATCGAGTTGGGCTGGTGTTTACGTGAGCGATACAAAGCCAAAGTCTGATGAGTGCAGCTGACAAAGCACAGCCATTTACCCAAATCCCAAAGATTTCAACCAATAACAGTCCGGTCTGAAAGACACCATGAGCTGAGGTAAAAGACGCAATGGCTAAAGAAAGAAATCTGGAGAGAACAAAAAAATTAAAGAAAATATTCAAATGAGAAATCACTTTTAAAGGAGTTCACTAACAAGTGTCTCCTGCATCCTTTGAACTCAATGTGTCCACCACTTGTGGTCTTAAACTACCGTATAATTATTTGAATGATGATCTACAAACAGTGTAGAATGAGCCTGGTTTAAATCAAAGCACCACACTTTGCTGTTTACTTTGATGTGGCAAATTAATACTGTGGTTCTCAGATCCTGCTTCTATGGGTGCTGTGCATTTCACATTTTACACGTCTCCCTTATTCAACACACTTGATTCAAGTAATCAGTTCATTAGCATAGATAGCTTTGAACTGAAGTGAGCGTGTTAGATAAGGGAGACATACAAAACATGACATGCACTTTTAAAACTCAATCACGTCACTGATCTTTAACTCTAGTATTATGTTCACAGTAGATTCATCTTTATGACTTTCGTGCCAAAGTAGCATTTCAATGTGGGTTGCAGAAATCCTTTAGTATAATTCATTTTGCAAACAGTCAGAATGCAGACTCTCCAGGGATTGTCTTAAATCACCTCGAGTTGTGTTTTGGAAATATTTAAAGTACAAGTTATATATTTTGCTGAATAATATCTTCTTAAAATAAAAAATATTAAAATGGTGCCTGTTGTACTGCCGTAGACAACAACGTCAGCACTGGATTGCGTCGTCTAGGTTACGATTCAGCAATAATATATCACCTCTCACTTTGATGTTGACTGGACATGACCCGGCTCACCTTGCTGTACGAAGGCTCCATAGACGATCCAGATGGCACTTTGGAAGGACGTGGTGACAGAAGCAGGCTGGTGGGGCCCAGGAGGATTCTGGGAAGGGACAGGCTGGATGCGTCGGAGCAGAAAGATCATGACACCCACCACTGGAATGGCAGCAGCGATGCAGGCCCACACGGCCAGATCAAATGGAGCCAGAAGGGAGAAGATGTTGAGCCTCTCCTCGGTTTTGCTCATCAGAATCCCCACAGAATAATCCAGGTAACGTTTACTGAAGTCCACCACGTTCTCTCGCTCAGGAGTGATGGTGATGGCTGAAATAGCCACATCTGCCCTCTAGGCAAGACATTTACCATCAGTTTATGCAAATGAAATGTGCCATGCCATTAAAAGTGATTACTTTTATACAAAATGTGTGCGAATAATACACATAGTGTGAATAACCTAATTAGACAAATAATTGACTCAATATGTTGCTGGACATACAACGCAAATGATATGGACACCTACAAAATACAACAGAAAACATGAGCTACCAGTAAAGCTTGGTTCAGGGTAATGACACACACACACACTCACACACAGAGAAGCACACACACATACACACACACATATAATTCTTACCTTTCCGATCAGCTCTCCAATCATTCCGTTCCATGAGCCGTTGGCTTGAGGAGATCCATATTTCCCATCAGCCACTTGGTACATTTCATACTTGAAGCCCAGAACTTTGGCCAAGGCATCCAAAACATCAATAGAAAATCCCTTATATCTTTTGGGCTGACCAAGAATGTTCTCTGCCACCATGACGAAAGGCTCCTCCTGATGAAACATGAACAAGTCCCTGATTTAAGCTACATTCACAGCCACAACATACATTCACTGTTCAGAAGTCCTGACTTCACATAAAGTTCACAGACACTTTTATTCAGTAACTTTAAGGTATATAATTTATCTGTAATTTATGCGTTTCCAGAGAATCGTACCCACAACCTTTGCGTTGCTAACATAATGCTCTATCAACACTCAGAGCTTTACCAATTGAGCTCCAGTATCTCACACATTGTGTTTGACCTGAATCTCAATATAAAGATGGTGTCATTTTTAGAAGTTTTCAAACAATCGCGCTTCACAGAGAAGTTGAGCACAATGGACAAGCATAAAAGTTGACATAGCCGTTATTTGGCATTACTGTCAAACAGCACTAAATCTTTTAATTTATTCATTTGAAAGGGAACCAAAGACGACCGCAGAGAACAGTTTGACATAACAGCCACTAATAAGTCTGAACATATTTCTGCAAATAGAAAGATTTAATATTCATTATCAAACATATTTCTGTGGTTAATCAATCTGTTCAGGTTGGAACCTCAGATTGGCCCTCAGTCACATACAAAACATCAGGTGACGTGACACTTTTAACAGTGACAGCTGGGACCTTCTGGTCTCAGGTTAATCTAAATGAAGTGTTTCAGCTGGACTGTTACATCAAGGGCAGTGAAGCGTGCAACGCCTCATCAGACTGAAATTACCTCTCTACATTCACCTGAACAAACTGCAGTAACGTGTGTCACTATCAGAGACCACTGACTGTTTTTAAAACAGCCTTTTGAAAGTGATGGAATATCTGGGAACTTCTGAAGTAATCGTATTTAGAGTGTCCACAACCGTGATAGAATAAAGAGAGAACAAAGAACAAACTTCATGAAGGCCTGAAGGAACTATCAGGAACCTGCATGACTAAACCTCTGATGTCTGATGACCTCTGATGTCTGATGACCTCTGATGTCTGATGACCTCTGATGTCTGATGACCACATCAGCAACCACACAGATCAACCTTCTACACAATAATGAGCATCTTCAAATGTAGAACGACAACAATAGTATGATTAGTATAGTAAACCATAGTATGGTTAGTATAGTAAACCTAGTATGACAAAAATAAACAATGTACATAATTTATCAGAACAATTCACCTTCACACAATATACTGTAAAACAATATTTTTTGCATTATAGTTTTTCTGCATTTACTGTACATCATGTACATAACGAGAACATGTTTTTTGCAATGACATTCCTTTTAAACAATAATAACTTTCCCATCAGCCAATCATATTTAAGCATTGGGTTTAGGATCAGACTAAGGCTTAGGTTAGAGTTTTTTCATTTGCCTATATTTTAAGGGGTCATGTCAATGAATGGTTGACAGTAATGTTCCAAGAACATCCTACTTTGTAAATCATGTTGTACCTTGTTCAGCTGTGATTTAGAGCCTCGTGTAAATGTGATGTTGCTGAGACATGAACGCAGTGATTGGACCAACAGGAAGTTAAAGCTGATTTATGGAAATACGCACCAGTAAGGTCACCACTTTCAGAGTTATTCCCTGCATGCCGTGCTCAGCTCGGTTCTCCCTCAAACTCCCATTCAGCCCACGATCAGAGTCCCACGTCGCCAACTGAGAGATGGAGAGAGAGAGGGATGGTGATTGAGTTGTGATCAAGTTACATGGCACAAATGATTGCAAAAACAGGGACAGCTGGTCAAAGCCTGAGATCTCCCAACACAACCACAACACAACAAGTTATGGCCCTTAAACTCTTATCAGGTTATGATAGATCCATCACCACTCAGTAGAAATTGGTACCACAGGTAAGATTAATCTTGGCATTTAAGTATTTGTGCTTGAGCTACACGCCCAGGTGAAAATGATCATGTAAGCTTATGAAGTGGTCGTCTAGGTAATGGCTATCTGCCTGATAGAAACATATAATATATAATAATTCATATAATAGAATTTTGTTATATAATTTATATAATAAAAGCTAAACTAGAAAATATAGACACACACACACACACACACACAAACTGTCTTTGGTGATATTGCTTAGAAATTCTTGCCAATATTAGCAAGGACAACACACTAAATTAAAAAGCAATACAAAAGCAACAACCCCAAAATTCTCCCAAAAGTTTCTGTAGGTCCCAAAGGCTGAACATGTGTAAACAGAGACAACACTTATATTAAAAACGTAATACAAATTGCATCTGCATTTCCTGAAGGAAATTTTAATGGTTACAACGAAGCAAAGACTGTTGTAGGCAAGCTTAGATTCACACTACAGAGGTTCTGTCGACATGAAAAGCTTTATCATGGCACTCAGTCTTTCTGTTGGATGTGCAGATCAAACCTCACACAATGCAACGCCTTCTTTGCAGTAAAAAGTTGTCTGAGATGCATAAGCAGCAGAGAGCGACAGCCAATCACAACTAGCATGCAAACAGATGCCAGAAAGAAGACCAATCACAATCAGTATGCAAACAGATGTCAGAAAGATGACCAATCGTAATCAGTATGCAAACGTTGTCACTGGTATTACTGTTACTAGTAATTTTAACATTATAACAGCCAAACACTATGACTACTCAGGCACTATAGCAGTAACAAAAATGCTTAAAGTGCTTCTATTGTGTTTCTACAAGCACCGACAGTGGTTTTGTAAAACATATGACCACACTTCATGATAAAAGGCTTGATCAATCCATCTTTAACTCCAGCCCCATTTATCATAACCTCAATATCCCACCAGATCTTCTCCGCTGTGATGGATTCAGCAGGTCACAGCTCTAACAACACGGAAATGCAGAAACTCTGACCCTGAAATCACACATGGCTCTCACCAGGCCAGCGACTGACCCCGCGGTCCTGCCAATAACAACATGACTGCAGCTTTAGCATCTGCCCCCATGACATATATCATTACTCTTCACTTTATAGCATACAACACCAAATCCTGTCACAATTATGACTCCATTTTCTTCAATCAAACACACACACA